>OVAQ01001306.1:0-19117 GCA_900406345.1 Erysimum cheiri | reverse complement strand
GGTTTAGATCCAATAGATCTTGGGTGGGTGGTTATAACCCAAATTTTTGGAGTAATAATATTGTTTTTGTTAGGGCAATAGGGTAATTATGTTGTTTTCTGATTTAAATTTAAATCAAAACAAAATTCATTGTTATTGGGGGTGGTTTCAGATTTGGTTTTGAGCAAAAGGGGGTTTAGAGACGTTGTCTCGACTTGTGGGTTGTTTGGCAAATGTGGGGAAGGCCCAAATAGGCTGAGACATTTTGTTGGGCTTTGATTCAGTTTAGCCCAATTTCGGATTTTCTTCACTTAAATCAACAACATACAAGTTTTGTTTCTTTAGAGTGATGTTGTTTTGAGGTGGTCTTCCAACTTCTTCGATATAAGACAGAGCTCCATGGATCTTCACCGACATCGTTGTTTTATTATTCAGCTATTATTCTACAAATGTTTAAAAAGCACAAGACAAACTAGTTAACTTCCAAGCTAATATTATTTTGGTCGGACACTTTAAACATTCTATTGCCTTGACAAACAATTTACATAAACAAAGTAGACATATAAGTTTTAAGATCTGTTTGTTACTATTATGGTTTGTATTTTCCAATAAAAGACAAAACAAATCCAAAAACTATTTTGGTTGGCAGAATTAATGGACTTTTCTTAGATATTATATCACCATTCATCCTAACCTATTAGTGATATATATATGGTCAACTTATTATAAGGAGACTTACATGATCATTAACAAATGTCTACGAATTCATTTTTGCTTTTGGCACAAGAATATTACCTCTATTCAAATTGCTCAAATCATTTCTGGTTTTCTAAATGAATGAAAACTACAGTAGTTCAGATAAATTTTTGGGTAGGGAGAAGCAGAGAAAGAGAACAGTCATCTCTTTGTCTGAACAATCAGATAAGATCTATCTCCTTTTTCTATGGGACCCAACCATACCTTGTCGACTTTTATGTCTATTTTAGAACTCTACAACACTTCTTTGGATTTTATTCTTTCTTATCCAAGAAGGTTTTAGTATTAAAGATCAGCAACTTACCTAGGTTCTTAGAGAATCTAAAAAAATAAAGAATTATGAAATTGATCTCATTTAACTAACTTAAAAGTCTAAAAAATAATTAATATATTTTTTCTATTGGTTATTCAAGAAGTGATCATGGATCTAATTAATCTCATAATATCCTCTTACGGGAGACCAGAATGTAAAAGAATTTGTCAAACTAAAGTAAAAACACACCGAACATAATTAGTTAAATGAAATTGTTTTTTAAGATCATTAACTAAGGAACTCTTATCCCAATTATTTAGTTAGGATCTTAAAATTGTTAACTAAAATGGTTCTCCATGAGTAGTAATATAAAAAGAAAAGTTTTCTTATATAGAAAACCCTCGAACAAAAAGAAATTTCTTTGATTTTAGTAGCTATATTATTTTGTAAATATTGCAGAGGTCTGAAGAAAATCACTTATTCGGGGGAAAAAAAATCACTTATTATGTTGTTTGTACTATTGGATTTTTGTATAATACTTATCAAACTGATTTGTTATTTACCTTTATATAAATGAATTCCCCTTATATGGGATAAAACGAGATTCCAAAATATCCAAAGAGTCTAGAAAGTTAGAAATGTCATGAAGTTTAAAGATACACAACTCATGCATACACCATACATAAACTTATACACCGTACCCTGTATTTATTTATATATTTGTAAATTGTACGTACACTTGACTTGAGTATGTATCTATACTTACGTTACGTTACGTAGATGAGACTATAGAGACAGTGGTCCAGTTTGAGTCTATCGCTGACCGACTTGTAAGAAGAACAGTCGTGTGTGAAGAGAGAGAGATTCCCTCTTCGCCAGCTTTCTTTTTGGTTTTATGCTACAGGACTCTTTGCATGTGTCCAAAAGCTTACTATCACCAATAATAAAACAAACTTTTATATGATATTAAAAATTGTACCGACGACCCAAAAAAAAAAATTATTTTTGAAACTTTCTTGGAAAAAAATGGCATCCCTTTTTTCAAGTCATCATACATATATATAAAATATCTTGCGCTTACTTCTCTATAAGACAATAAGTCAATTAAGAAAAACTAGTGTAAAAACATTCGTCAATTAATTGAAAAAAAAAATTCTAGATATATTAGAACCAATGGCTGTTATCTAAAGTCCAAATTCTTCTATGACAAAATTTCAAAACATTAATAGTTGAACTAGTTGAACTTCTTGTACGCTAACAGCCGTAAAAAAACAATATAGTCAGCTAACAGAATTAAATATATAATATTTTGAGCTTCAAAACAAAATAAAAACATAAATTTTTTAAATTGTATATTTCTGTGAATTAGGTATAAATTCTTTCTCTATATATAATTATAGATTTATATAATTAGTTACATTCTTACTTGATTTATTCTTCATAACTCTCTCTGTCTTCTTGCTCTCATATTTTTACTTGATTTAGTAGAGAATTGTATGACAAATTAAAGAGTGCTTCTGTATATACCTCTGTCCACCTGTTTTGTCTTCTTACTTGGAAACTCTCTCTCTTTCTCTCTCTCTTTCAACTAAACCATCATCCACATGATGATGCCAGATGATCATCATCATCATCTCTCATTTCCCAGCTATGTCCTCCACCAAGAACACATCACTCCAAATCCCAACCCTAACCCTAATCCTACCTCCTCAAACTCAGCCAAGAAGAAGCGAAATCTCCCAGGAAATCCAGGCATGTATATAAATATACACACTCAATCCAAATCTTAGACTGTTAATATATACAATAGATGAGTTTCTTGATTTATATTTTTTCTGTGTTGCAATCAAGAACAATACTCTTTGTTCCAATTTTAGATCCTTCTTGTCTTGTCATGTTTCCTTATATATTAATTCCTAGTTTTTAAAATTGGTAAATTAAATAAAAAACCAGATCCAGATGCAGAAGTCATCGCTCTATCGCCAAACTCTCTCATGGCGACAAACCGGTTCATATGTGAGATCTGTAACAAAGGGTTTAAAAGAGACCAGAACCTTCAGCTTCACCGGAGAGGCCATAACCTTCCATGGAAGCTAAAGCAAAGGGCTAACAAGGAGCAAGTGAAGAAGAAAGTGTACATATGTCCCGAGAAGAGCTGTGTACACCACGACCCGGCCCGAGCCCTCGGTGACTTAACTGGAATCAAGAAGCATTTCAGTAGGAAACATGGTGAGAAGAAGTGGAAATGTGATAAGTGTTCCAAAAAGTATGCTGTCATGTCCGATTGGAAAGCTCATAGCAAGATTTGTGGTACTAGAGAATACAGATGTGACTGTGGTACCCTCTTTTCCAGGTATATTACAAAACCATCTTTAAAGTATAATTTTTATTTTTGTTAAAGAGTAAAATTTAAATTCATGAAAATCAACCAACTAGTTTTATTTGGAATCAAGATTTCCGGTTATATATATGTTTTTTTCTATGAGAATGTAAATATTTCATTAAAATAATTTAGGAGTTAAAATTTTGTAAATCCTCTATATTGGTTTCATGCCAAAAGGATAAAAAACACGGAAGCAAAAGAACAAATCAGTCCATTAACATCAACGAAGTCAATATATATGTAACGTTATTGAATTAGTTTCTTTTGATGAATGAATTGGAACAGGAAAGATAGTTTCATCACACATAGAGCATTCTGTGACGCCTTAGCTGAAGAGAGTGCTAGATTTGTCCCAGTTCCACCAGCTGCACTGAACAAAGTACCGGACGCAGAAGTCAACCTTGGAAACATCAATCCAAGTCATCAACATCAACAACTTAATACTACAACTTCTCAATTGGATCAACCTGGTTTCAATCGCAATAACAACATTGCCTTCTTGGGACAAACCTTCACCAACCAGCTTCCCTTACCAACAAATGTTTTTGCCTCCCCATCACCTCGTAGTGCATCAGATTCGCTTCAAAATCTATGGCATTTACAAGGACAATCATCTCATCAATGGCTTCTCAACGAAAACAACAATAACAACATTCTCCAAAGAGGAATCTCCAAGAATGAAGAAGAACATGAGATCAAAAAGGGAGTGATGATTCGTGGTTCTTTGTTCTCTTCGGAAGCACGCAACAACACTAATGATTATAACCAAAACGTTGGAAAAATAGCATCAATGTCGGCCACAGCATTGCTACAAAAGGCATCTCAAATGGGATCAAAGAGATCATCATCAAGCTCAAACAATAGCGCGAGTTTTGGTCTGATGCCAACCTCCATCTTCAACAACAAACAAACGGAGAATATCAAAACTAAAGAAGTTGATGAAAGAGGCTTCACTAGAGACTTTCTTGGTGTGGGAAGTCAACAACGTACTTGGCCTTTATTCATGGTCAACCATAATCTTCCTGACTCGTCTCCTTCGGCCACCACACTAACCGGTGACATGAACCAGTAATGTGGTAAAAAACACATCGTTGTTTATGTATATGATTAAAGGTAAATATCACATTATGTTACAAATATGTATGAATTTGAAGAAAATGCAATTTCCTCTGTTTTTATGATATTATCTAAATGCAGAAACGTAAACTATGTAATCCAAGTGACGAGAGGACACTTTAAGCACGGCGAAGAACATTGTGAAAGATGAGACATTGACTCGGAGAGAATCTCTGAGTCAACTCGGTGCTGCTCAATGGGTCCACTCGGTTGATGAAGATGGGGAGCTATTCGGGTCCACTCCTGCATGCATGCACACCAAAGCATACGCTATGTCTTTTTCTTATTCTTCTTTTTTTCATGTAATTATTTCATGCTTAAATTTTGAAAGACCCTAAAAGAAACGATGAAAAGTGTGTACGTAGGTTTATGTAAACTTAAAAGTAGTTGTTACTTTTTGTTTTTTCCCCGTAAAAAGGTTAAACTTTTAATACTCCTTGATTTTCTGTCATTTTCTAAAATAAGTTTTCTATCTCATATGAAATATCACCAGATACCCTTTAAAACTCCTAGGTGTCCTACTTTAATTGGTCTTAATTTTCTTTTAATAAAATTAAATTACAAAACAATTAATAACAAAATTATTATAATAGTTTTAAGATACTTTTTTTTATGATACTTGGTGAGTATCTAACCAATGGAAACCCAAAATCAAGTGGAACTGTCAAATTAATTTGTAATTAAATTTAATATTATTTTAATTGTTAGATTCTTGGATTAAACGCTCTGTTCCACAAACGTCTAGGCCTAGTATTTAGGTGACACGGTAGGAAAATTTGAGGCTCCAGTAGGTATGCACTAGTTTCCCTCAACATATAAGAGCATACGCAGTGGAGGATTTGAGTGATGGGGGTGTAAGTATTAAAAAAATGGAAAAAAATGCAAAAGTATTGTTGGAGAAAAGAGAGAGAGAGAAATAAGAGAGATAGAGAGAATAACTTTTTTTCCATTTTAATATTGTCTCACACTTGGGTGTATCTCTACACTCTTCTTCTTTCTCTTTCATCACTTTTAGATTACTTTTGTTTTTTTTAATCGATACATCCGAACAAGAGTCTTCCACTGCGCATGGTCTAAGGATTGAACCAAAAGTTGGAGATGCCAGACATATCACAGAGTCCCATAGTTAGAATTTTCTTGCAAAAGACAAACATTTAGCGGCCCATATAACTTGTGAACATGTAAACAAGAGGAAAAGGAAAGAGTGAGATATGTCAACATTGAATAGGTGTCAAAAGATTAAAAGACCAAACCATGGAAAAAAGAATTTTAGCGGGTTCACGGTGGATCGATCTATGGAGATTCATTGCAGTTCCTTTTGTTGATAACTACTTCAAGAAGATTTAGTCGATGAAACTATCTTACTGCAGTTAAAGATTCTTTTGTGTCCTATGAAGAACGATGTTGTAGAAATAGAAGATGGCTGATTGAAAGCCGTACTTAGCAATATCTTTGAACATCAGATAAATCTTCTCGTCGTGGATCATTTTGCCAAATCAATGAGTGGCTCGATCGTGACATTTTTTCTTGGTTTTGTATCATTGTCACATGAACGGAAGCATCCCAATGGTGCTAGAAATTTAGCCATATATTTACTCGCTTTCCCGTATATAGTCAGCCAATTTAAGGTATACAAAAGCGGGTGTATCTTGGTTTATTGACAACTAACACTGATGTATGCCATTAACAATTTTATTTATAGAGAAGAGGGACTTGAGTAATATATATTTTTGTATAAATAAATAATATTTATAATGTTTTCTAACTTGAGTAATAATGTTGTAAAATAGTCCATAAATAATATAGATTTTTTCTATAAATATTATTAGTGCAGATTGTTGACACTGATTGAAGAAAATATTGCAAAATCTTATCCATCTTTGGGAAGTAATTTGCAAGCAACCTTAAGAAGAAAATGGTAGACATAATGAATAGGAAACAAATACCCGAAACAATCTTTGGGAAGAGACAGTAGAATGGTGCAACACTTCGCTGTGACCTCTTTGAATTGGAAGTGCTTCACTGCATTTACACAATTCGGAATCGTTCTCACGTCATGCAGACAAGATATTGGCCAAGGCAATAATGGGTTGTCTGATTGAGGTCCTGGTGCTGATGCTGCAGGAGCTGGTGCAAGATCGTTTCCTTTTGTTTGTGTAAATATTGATTGCATGATAATCAAAACTATCATGATCATCGCTAGCATTCTTTGCATGTTTCTGTTCGATGTTTGATGTGTGTGTGTAGTTTTTTTTAATCTCAAAAAGAGAAGAAGAAGACTGTTGTCCCTTAGTATTAATAATCTTCTATAGCTATATTGTCTTACNTTTTTTTTTTTTTTTTTTTTTTTTTTTTTCTTTTTTGAAAAGACAATCTATGTTTATTCACTATATTTACATGTTTCAAATAGTTGTTCTCACATAGTCACATTAATAATATGTATATTTAAAAAAAAAATTGCTTACAAAAAGTTTTTAACATAGGGGAACTGAATTGTTTTTACATTAACTACAAATTTACAATAACTATACTTAATAATACTCAAACTTTATTATCCAAGCGACGTTAAGGTATGGCCCTTTTATTTAATACAACGTAACATTATAGATTACAAAATTTGTCTTTTATTTTTTTGTTCCAATATTACTTTAAAATATTATGTTTCAAAAAATGTAACTATTTCTTATTATTTGGACCGTAGTACAAACAAGTTATGGTTTGCATATATAAATTATAAAATATGATTCAAGTAAAGAAAAACTACTTTTGAAAAATAGTCTTTAAAAAAAATCTAGTTTACTGATACAATCTTTGTATATTGATACTTAGCAAGAAAACTTAGTTTGTTAAAACATGGTAGTCTTTAATTTATAAAATAAAGACTATTCACAATAGAAGTTCTTCCAAATCCTAAATCCTAAACATGCTCTTCTTGACCAAATGCTCATGCTCAATATATTTTATAGTTTTCGAAGGGGCTCGGGATAAAACCATAGATCGGTTAAACAAACTTATAAAAGTTGTCGATGAATTATGTATAATATAATCACAAAAGTTAAAAAATATATATCTATTTCACAAATTAAAAAATACATATATTTCATAAATAATATTTTTATGAACTATTTCGTAAATCGCCTTATGAAATAGTATACAACACCTTATTGGTACATATTGTTGATATTGATTAAGGCAAAAATACAAAAATTTTATCAAGTGTGACCTAGTATTTTGCAAGTAACCTTAAGCATAATACGATAGAACCAACTTATATGGAACACATATCCAAAACAATCTTCCGGAAGATTTAGTAGGATGGCACAACATTTTTTTGTGACATTTTTGAGTTTGAAGTGCTTCACTGCGTTTACACAATCTGGAATTTTGTTTACGTCGGACAGACAAGATACAGGATTAGGTAATAATCCGTCTTCTGCTTGAGGTGCTAGTGTCGTCGATGATGGCGCACGGGCAAGATCATTTTCTTTCTCCTTACCCTTTGTTTGTATAGATATTGATAGTACAACTATCAAAGCTAACATGATCGTCGCCCACATTCTTTGCATGATTCCTCCTTAACCCTTTGTTTGTATAGATGTTTAGTGTTTGTATAACTTTGTTCTTATCTCAGCAAATAAAAAAAATTGTTACTGTGTATTTATAATTCTTGTATGGTTGGTTATTTGGGTAGGAAATCAAATGTTCTTTATTCATTACATTTTAGTACATGCATATAATTATATGTGTCCCTTATATATTCATATATCTTACCTTCAGAGAAAAATTGAAAGAAATCTAAAAATTATACTAATCTGCTTACTCAAAGTTTTAATATATGGGAACTCAATCTTGTTTATAAATTACAATAACTAAACTTAGTAACACACAAATATTATTATTCAAGTCTGACTATATATTAATCAAATACGGTACTACATGTATTATTTTCTTCTTCTTCTTCTTTTCATTTACTACATAGATTTAGTCATTATAAATATGAAAAACACATAATTTGGAGAAATATTTTAATCTTAGAGATAAATTTGGTTGTGTTTATATTTCATCTATAAAATTAATAAATGTCAATTTGTTTCCTAATTTACAATTTATAACATTTTATATCTCATATTTATGTAGCATTTTGTAACACCATATTTTTGGTGTTTTTCTTTTTAGAAAATTCCATAATACACAAACTATTCATGTAAAATGCATAAAATTATCAGATGCATAAGAAAATACATGAACTAAAATTATCTTTTGTCATAATACAAAATTTCAAGTATTATACCCATTTAACTCTCACAAGTTGACAAGAAGTAACATTTATAGTTTTAATAATAATAATAATAATATTTAACTAATAAAATAAGCAAATTTGAAAGAAAAAAAACTCTTAAATTCTTACCAAATGTTTTAAAAACTCTACAAAACTCTTTAAAATAACTCTGAAAAATTGCTTAAACAATTCTTAGAAATTTCTTATAATAGAGAAATTAAAATTTTAAGTTTCAGATTCATAAAATATATTTTTTAAAAATATTTATTTATTTTTATTTTAGTGTAAAATTTATTCATTTGGAATAAGATATATAAATGACATACATCAATCTATGTATTTTGATACTATTTTTAGTAAAACTAAAAAATGTTATAAACCCATTTATAAATCTATCCTAATAAAAGGGGGTTCTTGAGCCCTCCTAGAGTGTCCACATCATTTTTAAAAGACTTCTTTCTGAGAGGACACGTGGCATTGAGTTTTTTCCTATTTTGTATAGATTAAATGATGCGATCCTCTCCAGTCTCCACATCTGTTTGTTCCTTCCTTTTCATCTTCCATGCGTTTTCTCAGAGTTGAACGTACAAAATGGAACGATAGTGATCTTTTATTCGTCCCTTTGGTTTTCTTATATGAATGAAAGAAATGGTTGCTCATCCCGAAGAATACGACTTCCAACTACCAGGAGGATTCAAGTTTTAGGTGTTCCAATCATGTCAGGTTCATCTCTAATTCAATATTTTCTGGGGCCTTGATTGTCAATTTAAAATTGTATACATTTCCCTTGGCATCTTTTAGATTACAGTTTTTTTGAATGAGCTTGCCAATTCCAAAACAAACTAATGGTTCGATTCTGGTTTACTTCTGAGAAGTTATCTAACATTGAATGTTTGTTCCTCTGAGCTGATGCAAATTCAAGGGAGATGTTTGGTGTGACCTGGAGAAGGCGGCGGAATCAGTGGTGTTTTGCAAGACAGAAACGTCTCGAAGTCAATGTCTCAGTTGTTTACCGTGTTATGCCTCCTGAAGCTTACAGAGCAGTTAAAGCCGCCACGTGTGAGGAAAAATCCGGCCCGATTCCGTTCTTCACCACCGGATTCAGTGATCGGTACCTTCTCACTCTCACACACAGTCGCCGTCATTGTTGTTAAGTTGGTCTGTTAAACTCTTCAACTAAGTTTCTTCGCACATTCATATCCAATTTCAGGTCTTCCAACAAAAACAGAACCCTCTCGCTCCGACTCTGCATTTTAATTACTCTTTGGAAACTCTTTCGGATTGTAAAGTTGTATTTTTTTTTTTTTTTTAGGTTTAGGCAGAACGTCTGACGCATTTTGTTTTCCCCAATTTAGACGACTAGATGTTCCTGCGGCTCCGAGACAATTGTTGTTTGGTGATGGGACTGATTTCACACCAGCTTACATCTTGGAAAAATATGTCAACTACTTCCATTCGGTCTTACATCTCATCGCTTCTTCTGAAGGTGTCTTGGGCTTTGTGATTATGGAATTCTCTCATACAAACATCTTTCTGTTTGTAGGTTTCAAAGCAACCATGTGACAAGTTCAACCCTCCCTTCTATCCTCCGTTTATGAAATGGTGTGATGGTTACTTTTACATCAAGGTCTACAGTTTTTAACACCATTCCGGTTGTCCTGTCAAATCTTTGAATGTTCTGGAATAAAGACTTTATCTTCAGAGTCATGTGTAGGGATAGATATAAGAGTCTCAAGGTTTGGCTAGACACATGAGGTTTGAAAACACTAAAAAAATTGACGCTCTTGCTTGCAGCACCGTGACGAGAGGCGAGGGCTTGGAGGATTTTTTTTAATGCCTTGAACGACTATGATCAGGAGATGCTTCTGTAATTTTCCGCAGGTGATGATTGGCCAACAAAGCTTATGACATTTTTCTTTCTACAAACTTCGTAAATTATAGGGTTAATCTGTCTCTTGATAGGTAATTGGTAGCTTCTCCATGTGCATTACTAAGCGTTAGCACATTGTCTTGAGTATTGAGTATTGAATTGCAGTTTTACATGCTCTTCTAAATGAATCTACTACGATCTCAAAATCTCTCCAGGTTAGCACATTATCTTGGAATAAATTGTATTATTTGTTTACAGACTAGCATTATGGAAATGGCTCCTGTCATGTAACAACTGTTTAATTTTCTCTGCTGCTTTCAGGACATTGCGACAAAAAAATGAGTTTGAGAAGAGGCTTCTCAATGATGTTATTCCGCCCAGTGACATTGGTGTTACATGTGATGATATTGGCACTTGAGAATATCAAAGACACCTTAAAAGAATTGGTAATGCTTCCTTTGAAACGGCCTGAACTTTTCTGGAAGAGGCAACAAACAAAGGTGGTTCTCTTCTTTTCCTTAGGTTTCAGACGGATTCCCTTTTTTTAAATAGGTACTGCCATGAATTTGTCACAGTTGTATGAAGGGCTCTCTTTTTATCTGAGTCTGCCTGTACATGTACATGATTTTTGTGGAATAATGATGATAATACTTATACTAGATGATGATTTGGCTTTCCTCAACAGTCTTGTCTCCTTAAATATAGGTGTTAGGAAAATATAAAGTAATCCTGTTTTGACATGTGCATTTGGTGGCTTACTCAGTCCGTTCTTGTTTTTCTCTACGCAGCTTTGTAAATGAATTATCTTATTTGGACCTTCATGTAATCATATATACCACCATTAATGTATTGTCTCTTGGCTTCGTAGAAAGAAAAGTTGTCCAATATGTAGGGCAAACAGATCTTTGAAGAAAGGGAACAATCGTGATCTCTAAATGCATTCTAAGCATCAAATTTTAATGTTTTAACATTCTTACAATCATCTTCTAATTGATTATCATCATCTTCTTCTTCTTCTTCTTCCCTTCTAAATAATTTTTTGAATAAAATAACATTCAGGAAACAGCCCTAACACATTGGACGAGGGAAAGAATACAATAATCCTAAATTCAGTGAAAATCAGAATTGGTTCATCGGTAAACACATTGGACGACAAAAAGAATTGTTTTTTTATTAACTTTTAATTAACTCACCTGATCAAACAGACACAAAACAATTAAGTTTACAGACCAAATTTTGATTCCTGCATTCCATTTGTGATTAGGATATAGCAATTACAAGGAAAATTAACTTATACGTCTTTGGCCATATGTTTTTAGCAATTACAAGGAAAATTAACTTATTCCTCTATACATATTTCGATCACCATATGTTTCCATATGATTCCACTTCTATGTATATGTTCCCAGTTCTGTATAACATAAGTGGTGGGTGGGTGATAGGAGGAGAAATCACGTTCTCATCTATATTAAAAATAAATTCAGGTTACGAATGGCTATGCGGTATGTACCTTATTCTCCGTAAAGATCCCAAGTTATTATTAATTTTGAATTCACTAATGAATAACTCATTTTGGTTATGTATAGATCATGAAAGTATAAAATTAAATAAAATTCACTAATGAATTAATCATTTCATCCTAAAAAAAAAAAAAAAATTCAATAAACAATCATGTGTTTTCTATAAGTTTATTTTAAAGTCAATTATTTATATTAATTAAACGGCCGTCGACTATAATGATTTTTTTTTACATATTCTAATATTACCCACATGGCCACATAATAATAAAATATTATAAATTAAAAAATATATAAATTAAGTTACCATATTTTCTACTATATATCAAAAATATGTTTTGATTTAAAATAGAAAATTTCTCAAATAAAAATGAATAAAAAATAATTACATAAACAATAAATAAAGCCATCTATTCCATCAACTAAATTTTACTTTGATAAATACATAGATATTATCAGATGGTTCAATCAAATAAAAAGAATCACAAATCTAAATACAAGATTTTATCACGACATCATAACAAAACAACAACGACTACACTGTAATGATCCTACTAGATGTCCTTTCATCATTTAATAAGTATATTGTCATTTTAAAAGTAGTTATTACTTAAAACAAATAAAAATTTATTTCATACACTAATAACATCTACCTAGCTATATGAATATATACTTTATATTTGCAGTTATACATATAAAAAACACAAACAAAAGTTTTAAAAAAATAAAGAGAAAACAAAACAACAATATAACATAAAAAAATAAACAAGTAATAAAATTTAACACCAAATTTTTACACAACCCGCGCGTAGCGCGGCATAACCTCTAGTCATATATATGAAAGTAGAACAACTCTCTTCCGGAGAGTGACAGATCAGCGCATAAGGTAATGACATGTGTGCTTCTGAAAATTAATTGTTTGTGACTTTTTATTTTCTTTTGCCATTTTCTTGTGATGTATATTTAGTTATTTTTAAAACAATTAATAAACAAGTTTAAATTTCACATTTACTTTTTGTGATGTATGTGCTAACTACAAAATAGAACATCGCATAATCAAAGATATAGTAGATTCATGTTAATTGTCGTAGTAAGTAATCATTATATCCGATGATAAATGTAGAGAACTATTTTACATATTTTTTTCATCTAATCTTTGAATATATATTATTTTTTATATGGTTGTATTGTAGCTAAGTTTCTTAACATAAGTCTTTAGTAATTAGAATAATTAGAAACAAGACATTTATATATAAAACATATTATAAATATATGAAATATATCGTTGAGAAAAAAACGAATATAGAAAATCTGCGGCGTAGCGCGAGAACTCACCTAGTATGTTTAAAGGCTGTCGAAATTTGTATTTATAACCTTTCTTAAATCAATACTTAGCTCCTTATAATTTTATTTATATATTATAAATCGTATTAAGTGTAACCTAGTACTTTGCATGTAATCTTTAGGACAGCATGATAGATACAACGCATAGGGAACAAATAACCGAAACAATATTCCGAAAAAATTGAGGCCATGAATGGTAACCAATACCGCACCCAAAACTGCACCGCAACAGTGTTGTAACAGTGTCAAAATCTATACATATACATATATATCTATGTATTTTTGTTACTATTTGAACCGCACCGCACTTCTCCTCCACCGCAAAACGCAGTTACTATTCAGACCCTGAGTAGTTTGACGCAACAGTTTTTTGGTGATCCATTTGATTTTTGGAAGTGCTTCACTGCTTTTGTACAATTTTTATATTGTTTTTACGTCGACAAAACAAGATATAGGCGTAGGCAATAAGCCAATACGTACTACTCAATATGAAGTGGTCAATCTCACTCATTTATCTCAGAAACACTCTCCCCCAACAGGAATTTAGGCTTTGCCTCTCAAAAACTTAACCCTCTTCACTTCATTGTGGCCAATATTCATGTTCCTAGCTTCCATGATTCAGAAGTGAACCTCTTTGTTCTCTCAACTAACGAGAATTGGCATGTTCTATCAAAACATCAGCCAAAGCGACACCAACGTACTTCCACTATATCACCTCTATCACATTCATTGAAATAGGTTGCAAAACTTATTGATGCTCTCAATCCTACATCTCTGAACTACTTCTGCAATTAATGTTCACTCCGACTATATATATAATGTAGAAATTACCTATACACTAATTAAAGACTTTCTCGGAATCGCTCCAAACTTTAGAGTCTACTTATATCTCTGTTTTGAATGCTCCAAAGGATGTAACTGTCTCGATCACTTTGAATTTCATTACTACTGAGCTTTTGGCATCTATCACTGAAAAACAATCTCTTAATGCCTCTGCCGTCTCTCCTAAAGAAGTCGATCACTTGTCAATCCTTGTGCTAGCTTGTTCATCCCACTTATAACTTATAACTCTTGTATGGTTGGTTATTTTGGTAGGCAATCTTATTAAACTACGTAATATATACGTACAGCTCCCTAATGCTATCAAATTTTGGATTGTTTACATATATTTTGATAGCTTTGATTCAATTTTTTTTTAAAGACTAGACTTAACATCATCATTAGATGGTTACCAAACCGAATTTTTTAATTTATCTATAACTAAATAAATAAAATACGTGTTTTAGAATTAAAAATACATAGAAGACAAAATAAACATGGTTTAGCTAGAAATTGTGTTTCTTGTTATATAATTAGTTTTCACATTAGCTGTCTTTTTAACTGTCTTTTTTTCTTTTGTAAAACAAAAAAAATTTGTCAAAAAAAAAAGAGAAAACTTGGAAATACCACAAATCTCCCGTTGGTGTCAATTCTCACGCACGACGTCTCGAAGCCCTAGCTTCCGGCAAATCCCTTTTTCTCTTGTTCTTCATGTCCTTTAGTTGATTTCGAATTCGAATTCCAAATCAATTTCAATGTAAGATTTTCAATTTGTACCTTCAATTATATGGGTTTCTTAAAGGTCTCGTCTTTTTATGATCATCGCTTTCAAATTCTACGATTTGTGAGGGTTTTGTATAGAAATGTTAATCTCGATAAAAATGTTAAGGAATTAGTCATATGGGTTGGGAAAAGTTTATCCCTTTGTCCAAAAAATTCGATCTTTTACCTCAAATTGTGATCTTTTAATGAATTTCGATTCTTGTTTGTTNCTTTTTTTTTTTTTTTTTTTGCAGAAGCTTTGGAGTTCATATTGACTTTATTGATGGTTTGTTGAAGCTAACTCTTATACACTCAAAGAGAAATTGATTGTGGGGATTAGAGTTGTGATCAATATATTATAAAGTGGAGCGTAGAGATGTTGCTTTTCAGTTGTAGTGGTTTTGATATCTCAAGTTGTTTTATTCATCTTGCTGAATGGCATCCTTTGGAATAACGAAGCTCACCGGGCTTTAAAGCCCTCTTTTTGCAGAGTAAGATTTTGATTTTGGTATTGTTTTGATCTTTAGGGAAGTAGATTTGGTACTATTGAGTCAGGTTTTTGATTATTGCTTTGATGTTTCTTACAGGTTTCGGAGTTTGTTAGCGTTAGCACTTGAGATTTTCATAAGTTTTTCGAGTAGATAATGATTCGTGATAGTTTTTCATTTGCCCAAGCAATGGGTTGTTTTGGGTGCTTTGGTGGCAATGAGAGATCCAGACAATCACCAAGTCCAATTGATGATGATGATAATGCATGTTCCCATGATGGTGATGTAACCAGCGATCCGGGAGGAGAAGATGAAGAAGAAGAAGAGGAAGTAGAGGAGCAGAGTCGTTCCAAACGATCTGAGGAGATTTTGAAATATAAATTAGAGAATGGACTAATCTGCAGGCAGTTCCCAGTGAAGGAAACTAATAAACTTATACGCGGGGAGGTATGTGACTTCTTGTGTTCATGTCTAATGTGATTTGTTGAATGATGTTCTTATACCAGTTTTGTTTCTTATTTGATTTCCAGGATGAAGATGGAAACAAGACAATAAATGAGTTTGTTCGTGAACGTAAAATTGGATCTGGTAGTTATGGGAAAGTGGTAAGTGTGAAATCAAATTTCAATGCTACATGGTCTTTTAGATTAAACAAGGGTTATAGATTCCATAACGTTGTTGTTTGTATGTATTAACAGGTTCTATATCGAAGCACTGTTGATGACAAGCACTATGCTATTAAGGTATGCTCTTGTTTTCATTTCCACCGCTCCACTTGAAAGCATTATTTTGTTTTGCTGGTCTTCTGTGACACTGTTCGTTGGAAATTTGATCACCATAGGGCAGATTCTATAAGTATTTCTTTTGTTGATCACATATGTGATGATTGAATATTTGGATTACCAGGCTTTTCACAAGTCGCATTTATCAAGGCTACGGGTTGCGCCTTCAGAAACTGCTATGGGGGATGTTCTTCGTGAGGTATCATGATACCAAAAGACTTGTGTAATGGGTTTTATTTCCGAAAACTTACATATTTTTGTATCTTGTTGTTGTAGGTTATGATTATGAAAATCCTGGAGCATCCTAATATCGTTAATCTCATTGAGGTGATTGACGACTCTGAGTTTGATGATTTTTACATGGGTATTTCTTTCCCTTTTTCTTTGTATATTCTTACCTCAAGACTCAAGTCTTTCTCTTTGGTGGATTCTCTGTCATCTAATACCGTATTGTTTCTTGTCTAGTGCTTGAATATGTTGATGGAAAATGGGCCTATGATGGTTCTGGACCACCAGATGTTCTCTCAGAAGATACTGCTAGAAAGTACTTGCGCGATGTAGTTGCTGGCCTCATGTACCTTCATGCTCATGTATGATCTACACTGTCTAAAACTTCTTCATCCAACGCTGAAGTTTGTATAATAGACTCATGATTTTCTCTTTGTCGTTTGGATAAAACAGAATGTGATTCATGGGGACATCAAACCCGACAATTTACTGGTTACTAGTACTGGGACAGTGAAAATAGGAGACTTCAGTGTCAGCCAAGCATTCGAGGTACTGATAAATCCCAATTCTAGTCTTTTTTTTTCTTCTCTGTTTATTTTTTTAAATGTGTAATGTGACCTGATGATAAAACATTATACCTTTGCTGCAGGATGATGATGATCAGCTCCGTAGATCTCCCGGCACTCCTGTCTTCACTGCCCCAGAATGTTGTTTAGGTGTAACATACAGTGGCAGAGCTGCAGACACATGGGCAGTGGGAGTTACTTTGTATTGTATGATATTAGGACAATACCCGTTTCTGGGTGATACACTTCAAGATACTTATGACAAGGTTCCTGCTCTCTCTCTCCACTGATGCTTTTCCTTTACAAAACATCTCTCGCGAAGCAAATGTTTTATTTTTACCAATGTTGCAGATTGTTCACAACCCGTTGATAATCCCTGATGGACTGAATCCTCATCTCAGAGACTTGATCAAAGGTCTGCTTTGCAAAGGTAAGTTGTTTTTGAAGTTCAAATAATACGGTTTGTAGATATATCGCGTTTTGTGTATGAATGTGGCGCACGTTATACACTTTGTGGCAGACCCAAACGAGAGGATGACATTGAAAGCTGTGGCGGAGCATCCATGGGTAACTGGAGAAGACGGGGATATTCCGGAATACTTTTGTTGGTGCAAACGCAAAGCTAGAGAAGAGGAAGAAGAACCTAATGGGATTCAAACTGTAGCTGAATACTAAGACCTGTTTACCAGAAACATGACAATCATATCGTTGCATGTTCATCCTCTTTGGCTATTAAGAAGCGTTTGTGTTTATGTTGTAATGATTCTTTTGGGCATTTTACACAATACCGTCATGTTTTTTGACTTTCTTGATTTTCGTATTCATACACATAACTTTACGGTGTGTTTATAACAACATGAACTAATTTATAATTTGAATTTGCTACATAAATTATAAAATTGCCAAATATGCTATGATTTTGAATTCAATAATTAGTTATTTTAGTATAAATGTTTATATATTAGTTTGCATTATTAAACATTCTAACTAATTAAAAATGATTTCGGGAAACTTCAAAAGATGATCATAGGAACGAAAAAAAAATAAAATTATATCAATAAATGTTTTCGAATTTAAAGTAACCAAAAAAAAGATTCAAAAATTAAATCAACCTATCTCCTCGCCGGATCTCTCTCTCTTTACAGAATCTCTCTGGCGGCGTAACCGTAACGAGATCTGCGAATATTATCTTGCCGTTTCTTGTACACAAATCCGGCGAGTCCAACCACACAAACCGCCGCGATCACTCCGAATGCGACTCCAGCTTTCTTCCCGCCGCTCATTCCACCGCCTCCCGATGATGACTTTTCACCTTCTATCCCTGTAATGTCGCTGTGATTCAAATCGCTAGCTTCAGACGACGGAGACGGAGAAGGAGAAGGAGACGAAGAAGGAGAGTGAGGATTATCCGGCATCGGCGGAGAGTTCGACGGAGAGTCTGATGGCGAAGGACTAGGAGAAGGAGAGTGTTTAGTTTCCGGTTCTGGTTCCGGAGGAGAAGAGTATTCAATTGGAGATTGTGCCGGAGAAGGAGGAGATTCGAGTTTCGGTGTCGGTGCGTGGATTGAAGGCGAATCTGCAGCGTTTACGGATAGATCTGGAGATGGAGCCGGTGAGGATTTAGTCGGAATCTCACCGGAGACGAGTACGAGCATTAGTATCAAAGCCGTAATGGTGATTTCGAGCTTCATTTTTTCAAATTTTTTCTCAGATCTTCTCTGAGAAGTGTGCGATGAGTAAGTTAAAGAGACGAATAAAAAAGAAGAGAGATCTGAAGAAGTAATATAATAAGTTAGTTAATTACGATCGCTAGATTTGCGGCTACGAAAAGTGTACGACTAATAGGATTGTGACACGTAGGATACGTATGGGAATAGTGAAAGGAGCGAAACACTGGATCTGATCATGGTGGTTTTAGTAGGTCTGGGCGTTCCGGCCCCCAATCGGATTCGGTTCGGTATCGGTTCGGGTTCGG
>OVAQ01001305.1:2789-19117 GCA_900406345.1 Erysimum cheiri | reverse complement strand
AGTTTTTATGGTTTTTTAATTTTAGTAATAAAGTCTTAAAAAATCGTAGTTTTGTGTGGATGAGTGAAAAAAAATATTTTGTGAAAAAATTTTCAGTTAATTTTTCAGTTAATTTTTATGGTTTTGTAATTTTAGTAATGAAGTCTTAAACAAGTTAGAGTTTTGTGGAAAATTTTATTGTCAAATCAATTTAGAAACTGAGTGATTCGTAAAATAGTGAAAAACAAGTCGAACATGCTTATCGCTAACGATCAAAAGACGGGATGTCAAGCTCTATCTGTTTTCACTATTATACAATTCACTTAGTTTTCATATAGTTAATCTGACAACGATATCATATTTCAGTTAATTTTTACGGTTTTTTAATTTTAGTAACAAAGTCTTAAAAAAATTTGTGGTTTTGTAGATAAGTGAAAAAAATATTTTCATGTGAATTTAGAAAATGTCTATAAAATGTTTTACGGTTTTGGAAAACTTTTGTAAATCAATCAATTAAGAAAAATATAAATAATTATAAAAAAGCAGCCAACCATATAAGACGAAATTTAGCTATTTATAAAAAACTGAATATCTAATCCATAGTACATGAGACAATTGACGAAAGACACAATTTGCAATATATTGAAAAATCTCAACAATTTGCATAACTCTAAAATTTGAATATGTATAGGAGAAGATATATATACAATAGAAAGAGCTGACATATATATTCTTTCCTTGATAGCATCATATAACTGATATACAAATTGATTGTGAAACTCCAAATATGCATATGGGTCAATGTTTTTAAAACCGGACCCGCAACTGAACCGGACAAGCGTTTGGGTCACGAGTTAACATGGTTCGAGCGGGTTCAACCAGGTTTGATAACATTTTTACAAACTAAAGTATATATAACACACTTAACTAAAGATCCCATCAAACTCAGAATGTATTTTTCTTACCAATAAGCCATAACCAACCCAAAGAAATTCCTGCAACTGCTCCTCCTAATATAAATACCACCAGCAAATTCCCTAATGCATTCTTCTCCGGACCCTTCACAAAATACAAAATCAGAATTAATTGCACAATGGGATTATTGTTTATACTTGTGTTTGCGTTTGTGTTTGTATTTATGTTGTATGTCAAATTGTAAAAGCAAACGGTATAATTCATATATATATAAAAAAAGAAGCAAACGGTGTAAGACAACTTTTTTTCTTTTGTTTGCGTTGCATTTGTGTTTCTATGTCATAATATTGCATTATTGTGTTAACATGCATATAAATTCATTTCACTATTTTCATTCAAATAAGTCTACAGCAAATTCTGTTGAAAGAAAAAAAAAAAAGTCTACAGCAAATTTTGAAAACAAAAAAAAGTTAGAAATTTCATTTAATTTGTGATAGCGTTTGTAGTTTGTAAAAGAACGTCNTCTTAAAAAAAAAAAAAAAAAAAAAAAAAGAACGTCTTAAGCATAATAAATTAAATTAAATATGGTATTTTAAAAATTTATAATTTTTTTAACATGCAAGCACAACGTTGAAAACGATGTCATATTCTCCTTTCAACTCCCTTTCGTGTTTTTGTTTATTATTTTCTTGATTAAAAAAAATTAAAATGTCCAGTTTTCTATTAAGCAAAAGAGTCATTTAGGTAGATAACCATATATATTATTAGATTATTAGGTACATACAATGATTTTTCTTTATTTGCAAAACACACCTAATTCGGGGCTGCTTCTTTGAAATAACTTGCTACTATATTTTACAGGGCATGGCGCAAGGTTAATATTTAATGTAACATATATACTAAATTATAAATTATAAAATTTTAATACAAGATTTAACTGGTTTGTAAAAAATATATATCAATACAAATGTTTAGTAAAGTTAATGTGTTTTGTTCTCTAAAATGTAAACTTATAGATTTAATGGAATTAATTTGCTTAAAAGTAGCTAGGAAGAGTAAATAGATTACCTTGTATCCTTTAGGAGCAATCGTCATAATGCAAACAGTAAGATGTCCAGTAGTTAATCCCAAAACAGAAATGAGCATAATCATCCATCCTTTATCACCATATTTTGCGGTGAAGTAGAATGCCGGAACGAGGAAATAACGGGACAAAACCGCAACCGTTAGTGCTTTTCTGTTCTCAACCTTTAGCCAATTCACCAGCGGTACATACCTCCCGGCCAAATCCCAAAAATTGTACATCGCTACTAGGATAAGCGCGTACCAAGCGCCTAGCCCGTGTTGTCCAGTGTTCTCGTATAAGAATCCAGGAAAAATGGATAATGTCAAAACGTAGATGAGGAATAGATTCACTGCATAGTCTATGTTTTGAAGCAATAGTTCTTTCTTGCTTAGCCTTTGATTCTTGGAATCATCATCAGCCTGCAAAGAAAAATTAAGAAGCTAAGCAATGTTTAAGACTGAAGAATCTTAAAAAAAAAAAAAAAGAAGTAAGATAGATTCTTGATTATTCTTTTTAAAGAAACCAAGTAAGGAAATATATTCTTGAGGAATATGAAGTTACCCAATCTGATTGATTTTGGATACCAGCAGCAGCAAGATCAGCATAAACAGTTTTAGATCCTTCCGAAGCGGCTTTTCTTCGGTAATACTTAACGATGGGGAGTTTTGGGAACACGTAAGCATATAGCATCACGCAGAGGAATTCAATGAAGGTTGAGATTGCTAAAAATATCACTGTAAAAATGAAATAAAACAAACAAAGCAAGAAATGAATCTTTAAAACACTTTGAAAATATTGGATTTGAGATTTTCGCAAAAATGTTAAACTCACTTGCTCCTTTTCGTAGACGGTCGTTTGAATTCTCAAAGGCTGCTTTAGTTATTAGCCTAAGCACTGAGGTTATAGCACCAGCCATACCCGAACCGGCCATTAATGACTACAAATAAGCAAGAAGATGTACATCCAGTAAATTACATACTGATTTCTCTAAACCAAAGACCTTGAATATGTTAAACTTGGTAAACCTGGATCAGTTCAGGGGACATCAAAGATAAATCACCGATCAATCCTCCTTTGACGGTAGCATCCGCGACGCCAAAAGAAGCAACAATTGTACATAGAACAATATAATGGCCGATTCCACCGTGTCCTTTTGTTGTCAAATCCAACTGTTTTTGAGATTTTTTAGTGTCTAATTGAGTCTATAACCAAAATCTAGAAGAAAGACTTGTTGAGTTCAAGACTCCAATTAAAACTTACGACTATGAGCAAGAATGTGGATACTGTGAATAGAATGTAACCGGTCAGGACACGTTTTCTAGTATTGATCTTTGATTCGTGGTATGCGAGAATCACGATTGTTCCAAGCGAGAACGGTTGGTATACAAGTGTGAGAACCCGTGAAGGATGATAATCCTATAAGAAGCATAAACTTTTCAAATCTTTTTCTCTATTTTTTATATCTAAAACAAAAAATCAGATTTCAAAAACAAAATTGTCATTTGAAAAATGACTGAACGAAACCGAAACCAAACCGGAAAAACTTGGTAGTAGTAATCTGCTATAGTGAGCATACTGTTCCAAGAAACGAGAGATCCGACTCCAAGAATACAGCAAACAATCATTGCTGGATATTTTCCCTGTTTTTTTTTAAAAAAAATTCAGACATAAATAAGAATTTGAGCAAAACAATGATAGATTTTTTTTATTTGAGTTTTTGGTTTGGTGGAAACTTACCTGAAACTTCTCAGGAGCTTGGTCCTCGTATCCATCCGCCATTGTCAAATAGTCACAGAGAGCTCAAAAGAACGTAACCCTGTTTCAAGATTCAAGAATTGGATCGAACACAAGATAATGTTTTTTCTTTTTTTTTGGGAAGCAAAAGCTGCGGATACTTACTTGGAACTTATACTTGGAACTTAGCACATGAGGGTTTTGCAGAGTCAACGTCAACCAGTTTGTTGAATTTAGAACCAAAACAAGATTCTTACAACATGGAAATGATTTTGTAAAATAATTGTAGATTTTTAAGGTTTGACAGCAAATTTGAGAGGATAAAATAAGACTCAAAAGGTTGGCATACCCTATATAGAGTCTGATCTTGGTTTGGCACCTTTTCTTTTATTTCCATTATGTAATCGTCCCTTTACGTCAATTTTATACAATCATCAATTTTAACCCAAGAAAAAAGTTTGAGAGGATACCCACAAGAAAAGAAAAAGATTAAAGAATTTAAAGCTTGAAAGCTTTAGTTTCTAATCTGAAAGTAAAAGTTTCCCTGAGAAAGTTCATTGGAAAATGGCCAATTCATGCATAATATCCTCCGCTACGATACATATATGAACTAAGCTGTGCAAAAATTGATACACTAACCAAATTATTTTAAAAATTCCTACATAAATTAACATATTTTTGTTTAAACCAACATTAACTCTTACGCGTTAATCAATGTAAAAAATTTACTAGATTAGGTGATAGTTATAAAAAACAAAACCATGGCTTAATTAGTCCATGGCATTCACTAGCTACAGCTTCGTAGACTTCCCACCAACACATTTCAACTTCATACTTCTCAAGCCATTTTCCCAATTAAGTATTATTTTAGTGTTTTAGTACTGTATATGATATATACATATATATTATATAGTTTAATCGATGAATCTGGGAAAACATGTGTGATCTGAGAGTAATATCTTTGGGAAAGTTAACGGAAATTTGGTCAACTCATGCATGAATTCTGATCATCCGTAACAATACATATATATGAAGTAATACATAAACTAATTTGCAAATTAATACACTAACTAAGTCAATTTAGCGAAATTTTTTTTTGCTTTAACTAATATTAACCCTAACGATATTAATCAATCCATTTAAATTAACTAAGTTAGATGATACTTCATAAGAAAAAAAAGATGTTATTTGATTTACCATTTTTTTTTTCCGCCGATTTACCATTTATTATTATTAAATTATACTCCCTCTGTTTTTTTTATAGGATTTTCTAGTTTTTCAGATATAAAAAACAAACATATTAAAATACATTATTTTTTGCGATTTATAATTTCCAACAACTCTAATCTAGTAATATTTAGTTATTTTTCTTGAATTATATAATTTATCATTAACAATTTTACATAGAAAAGTGAGAAAATCCATATTTTTTAAACCATATATTTTTAACAAAAATCCTATAAAAAAAAAGAGAGGAAGTATTGCATTTGACCCCAACCAAAAAAAAAAAACTATTGCATTTGAGAGGCGCTTCTAGCTCGGTCAGAAAACAACGTGGCGGTCATTTATGGAAATAATGTTCCACTGTAATGGGGTCCGACAAAAATGGAAAATGAAAAGAAAAAACTATGGCATTCACTACGTAGTAGCAATTGCTTCGTCGACTTCCCACCAAAACATATTCACGTCATACTCTTCAAGCCATTTCCCCAATTAAGTATTATTATAGTCTTTTTAGTGCCAATTTGGTGAAGTATCGAAATAAGATTTCACCTCAAGAATTGTTTTTTTCTTTCTTTCTAAATTTAACACCTCAAGTTGTTATTAAAATTCTTACGTGTTAGTATTCTCTCTTCTCTTTTTCATGACAAAACAGTTAAGGTTTGAGGCACCATACTTCTTAGTTCTTATTAGCCGCCATAACAAGGTTGGATTCGTCGGACTTAATTGCACAAAAGGATGTTATTAAGGTTTGGTTCAAAGCTAGCTATTCTTGATATTTTAATTTAAAGTCTGAACTCGGTTCTCTGGTATAGAAGAACTAATCACAATCAACCTCCAAATCTTGTATATACAGTATATTCTTTATTTTAAAAAGATGAAGGGCGCCGACATGACTATCAACTTGTGGGAGATCTAGTACTGCTCACTAGGGCCATATTTTCTATGCCAATATTTTTTTTTTGAAAAAAAAATCTAAACAGTTAAAAGATCGTAATCATTCCTAATATGAATGATACTATAATCGCGTCATGAAATATCCTGATTTTACCCCTACAAGATTAGACAGGCAATTAGTGGGTCTTCACGAGATGTTGTATTCTTTTTCTCGTTTTCAGAGTACAAAAACTTGTGCGGTGACATCGCACTACGAAAAAAGAAGCTTACAAAAAGAGAAGCTTTTTATCGTCCTTTATTTCAAAGTGACGTATCATCGTTTGACGTAATAGTAATTTACTACCTACGGCTAAAAAAGGTATTGGAGACGCAAAGCGACGGAGGGATCATTTGAGTTTTCATAAATTGAGACAAACTCGTGCGAGTTCTCATAATATATTTGATTTATTAAACAGATATTTTATAGTATTAATCTTTTATGGGTTATCATAACGACGCCCAGTGAATTACTTATTTTAAACATCTGAAGTTGGTTTATCAAATCTTGTATCCGTCTTCTCTGATTACTTTCCTGATCTGAGATGAGTTAGATTTTTGTAACTTTTGAATTGCATCTGTCTACTAATTGTCTTTTCCTCAGGAAAAGCAAGAAAAAAAAGGTTTGATTAGTAACCGCTAATCGCAATGGTAAAAAGTGTGTACAACGTGAGTGGTTACAAATCACGAAAGGATCTTGATCGATTAGCTTGCGTCTCACGAGATCAACGGGAACAAATTATCAGTGATCATGACATCTCATAATGGCATGTCGCAGTTGCGAATGCCCCCAAGCTGCATGACATCTTTGTTGTACTCTGTTTCGTTTTTAGATCTCCATACTTCTACATCATCGTGATGTTCATGAAGTTTGCAAATGTTTAAACTGATGAACTACTCGTAAGGTACAAATTTTCACTATGAAAGTTCATCTTGTAAATAAATTTTAAAGAGATAAACACACACATATATATATATATATATATATATATATATATATTTAATTAGGATTGTGATATGATGCATATCATTTGATCTTGATGACTTGAACAAGAATGTGTTAGTGTAATATAGCTAATGAAATAATTGACAAAATTAACATATATTTTTGTACATTTTTGCTGGTATGTCAGTAACAAATTTTGAAAACTAAAATTTAACTGTAAGCGAGACATGTTCAAGACATATTAATATATACATTTTTTTTTTGTAAAATTACCTCTCAAATAATGTATTAGGGATAGAATCAATGAAATACATAAGTCATCAAACCAATAACACTAGATTTTACTAAGAATATAAGAATTCATAAACCAACAAAAATGCAATCCGTTCCCCTTTCTCCCCACCAGAAATAGATTAATCTCCAATTAAGTGAACTCAGAAAGTATTTTTCTTACCAATAAGCCATAACCAACCCAAAGCACATCCTCCAAATGCTCCCCATAATATAAAAATCACCAGCAAATTTCCTAACGCATTCTTCTCCGGCCCCCTTCATAAAAGCAAAGCAAGAATTTTATACAAAATCAAATTAACTATGTAGGTAGACTGTGTTTTACATTACAGATTAGCATTTGTATTTATGTTTATATGTAATAATGTGTTAACTTATGAATGAAACCACAAAATTCTACAGAAGTCTTTAAAAGAACTCTTTGCAAATTCTAAACGGAAATTAAAAAAAAAAATTCTTTATTTAACATGCAAAAAAACTTCTTAAAAATAAATGAATTAGAAATTTTATTTTAAAAATTCAAACATAACATTTTAACGTGGAAACACAAACAAAGGGCATTATTCGTGATTAATTAAGTCAATCGAAGACATATTGTCCTTTTCATCTGCCTTATGCGTTTTAGTTAATAATTTTCTCCATAAAAGCATTTAAAAAAAAAAAATGTATTCTTTTCTTTAAAACAAAAGGGTCATTTAATTAGGTTGATGACCATGTGGTTAGACTTAAACAGGTAGATAAATTTTCAAATAATTGGGGCTAATTTTTTTCTAATAACTTGTTATATTATTGATATAGCATGTTATTTAGAGTAAGATATGGTGCTGTATTTTTTTTTATATTACAAATTGCACACATTCCTGAGTGTTTTTAACAAAAAAATAAAAGTCATTTACCTAATTAATCAATGTTCATGGTCATTTAGTGCAATTACCCTAAATAAAAACGCAATCTCAAAGAAACAATCAAACATGTAGGAAGAGTAGATAGATAGATTACCGTGTATCCTTTAGGAGCTGTGGCAAGTATGCAAACAGTGAGATATCCATTAGTTAATCCAAAAGTAGAAATGAGCAAAATCATCCATCCTTGATCACCATATTTCGCAGTGAAGTAGAATGCCGGAATGAGGAAAAAACGCAACAAAACCGCAACAGTTAGTGCTTTTCTATTCTCAATCTTTAGCCATTTCACCAGCGGTTCATACCTCCCGACCAAATCCCAAAAATTGCACATTGCTATTAAGACAAGCGCATACCATGAGCCTAGCCCGTGTTGTCCCGTGTTCTCGTATAAGAATCCGGGCAAAATGGACAATGTCAAAACATAGATGAGGAATAGATTCATAGCATAGTCTATATTGTCACGCAATAGCTCTTTGTTGTTTAGCCGTTGATTATTGGATTCATTATCCGTCTGCATATATAGAAGAATCAAAAATCAAGAAGCTGAACAATATTTAAGACTTAAAGAGTCTTTTAAAAAGAATCAAGAAATCAAGAATCTCAAGGTAAAAGGAAACAGATAGGCTTTGGAAGAATATGGTAAAGTAACCAAGAAGGGAAAGATTCTTAAGGAATCTGAAATTACCAAATCTGATTGGTTTTGGATACCAGCAGCAGCAAGATCAGCGTAAACAGTTTTAGATCCTTCAGAAGCCGCTTTACTTCGGTAATACTTAACGATTGGAAGTTTCGGGAACACATATGCGTATAGGATAACACACAGAAACTCTATGAATGTGGAGATAGCTAAAAAGATCACTGAAAGAAATAAATTTGTAAGTTTCAGCTTCTCAGATTCGAAATCTTCGAAAAATGTTAAACTCACTTGCTCCTTTTCGTAGACCGTCATGGGATTTCTCGAAGGCTGCTTTAGTTGTTAGCCTAAATGCTGATGTTAGAGCACCAGCCACAGCCATACCAGCTACGAATGACTAGAAAGAAGCAAGAAGATATATATAGTAAAAGCCGGTTAATCTAAACCGGGATCTTGAATTTGTAAAATTTATAAACCTGGATGAGTTCAGGGCTCATCAACGATAAGTCTCCAATCATTCCTCCTCGAACAGAAGCATCCGCGAATCCAAATGAGGCAACGATTACGCATAGAACAATATAAGGTCCAATCCCACCGTGTCCTTTTGTTGTCAAATCTAACTGTTTCAAGTTTTAGAATCATAATTAATCCAGTTTCATAAAAAAAGAATATAAAGATAATTTATGTGAGATTAGACTTGAACTTACAATGATGAGCAAGAATATAGATATTGTGAATAGAATGTAACCGATCAGGTTACGTTTTCGAGTATTGATTTTCGATTCGTGGTATGAGAGAATCACGATTGTTCCAATAGCAAATGGTTGGTATACAAATGTGAGTACTCTTGAAGGATGGTAATCCTATGGAGACAACAGACAAGACATTAAAATTTTCAACTCTTATATTTCAAAAAACCAATATCTAATCTGAAAAGTGCATGAACCGAACCGGGAAAACTTGGTAGTAGTAATCTCCGACAGTAATCAGACTGTTCCAAGAAACGAGAGATCCGATTCCAAGAATACAACAAACAACGATGGCTTGATACTTCCCCTGTTGTTTTTTATTCAGACAAAAACAAACAAGAATCTGAGGAAAAACGATGAAAGATTTCTGTTCTGAGTTTTGGGTTTTGTGGATACTTACCTGAAGGTTTTGAGGAGCTTGATTCTCGCAACTATCCACCATTGTTACTCTTCTCAAATAGTTACAGAGAACTCCTACAAATTGCCCTGTTTCAAGACTTGAGAACTAATAGAACACAATACGATGTTTGTTTTTGGGTAAATGTGAAGTTACTCACATGGAAACTTAGCGTACGATCTTGATGAAGCAACGCGTTGTGTGATTTATTGATTGTAGTGCAAAGCCTCAAGGTATGACGTATTAGAACGTTAGATTAAGACTCAATCGTGTTAAATGCTAGAATGTTTAAAAAAAGACTCACAGGTGTTAATTAGAATAAGATTCAAAAGTCTTTAGAATATTGTCACATTGTTTTGTTTTGGGGGTCAATAAATGCATTCTACATTTTGAATTAAGATGATGACAAAAAAACAAGACAAATACAAATGACCAGTATAAGTTTTAAAGCTTTTAGTTTCTATTTGTGGGTGTCTGGAAATAATTTTGTATGAAAGCAAAAACTTTCATGAAAAAAATTCATCACTGTTAATAGCCACATACATACGACCTACTATTTGGCATACACTACTACTATATATGAAATTGTGATTTATTGTTTAGGTGAATTTGTGCGTATACGTGAAATATATATATCAACATATTAAATCATTTCTAATACATAAATATTTGATTAAAATTTATTTGTGTGTTAAATATTAAAAAACTATTGTTGGTTAGAGGTTTATACTAGATTATATATATCAACAAGGAGTGAAGATTCAATAAGACATGTAATTAGTTGCTCGAATCAAAATAAATATCCTCAAAAGACTTAGATATATTGTTTTGCCCTATCGATTGATCTGCTTTGTAACATGCTCGAGCCTTATACCTTTTAGAAGTGTAGGATCAATTCATTGAAGGCATGTCGATCCACCGTATAATCGTTCAGAAACCGAAGAATATCAAGAGACTTAGATCAATCAATCTAAGTTTTAGATTGATCATACTATACCCGTGTTTTCCGGATGACCTGCATTCATTTTGTACCTTATATATACTCTTTTAGGCTTTCTAGAATCTACACTTTAGTTTATAAGTTTGAGAGAAGATATAAACACAATAACTATACACTTACGGTTACGGGTGAACGTCAAATCGAATATAGACATTTACAAGTTACAAGAAAGCATAACAAGGAAAAAAAAAAATTAATCTCCAATGAATCCTTGGTGATCATCATTTATGACATTATTATTTTTTTTTTGGTTAAGAATTTAGTTCATAACTCACAAGACATTCTTCTTACCAATAAGCCATAACCAATCCAAGGCAACTCCTACAAATATCCCTGTTAACAAAAACATCACCAGCAAGTTCCCTAACGCGTTCTGCTCCGGACCCTTCACCAAAACAAAACACGAGTTTTTTTTTTAATATAAAATTAGAACAAATATTGATTATTTATAATTGAGTTTGTATTTGTATATACATGGAAACACTATTGTATCCAGAACACACAACATTTAAAATTTGTAAGCGTAAACAACATAATTTTTTTGCATTTTTATTCAGTTTACGTTTATATTTTATAATATTGTGTGTTTTTTTAATACAAACCCCAACATTCTAGAATTAAGAGAAAAAAATTCGTTGCAAATTATAAATACAAACGTAAAACGCAAGAAGGAGAAAAGATGATCTTCATTTTTTGGAGTTTCGTTGCTGCGTTTATAGTTTGCAAAATAACGTAGTAGAAAGAAATAACTAAATATTAATTTTTGAAAAAGTGCAAACAACAATACAATTTGCGTTTGAAACAATTAAAATCATATTCTCCTTTATCTGCACGTTTATAAGTTTTTTGATAAAAATGAAAGCGTCTTGTTTGCCTTAAATAAAACCTCACACGAAAATAATCAATCAAATCCACAATCTCTCTATAGGAAAAAGGTTAGATTACCTTGTAGCCTTTAGGAGCTATGGTGAGAATGCAAACACTGAGATGTCCATGAGTCAATCCCAAAATAGAAATGAGCATAATCATCCATCCTTGGTCACCATATTTTGCAGTGAAGTAGAACGCCGGAATGAGGAAAAAGCGCGACAAAACTGCAATTGTAAGTCCTTTCCTATTCTCAATCTTGAGCCATTTTACCAGCGGTGTGTACCTTCCGACCAAGTCCCAACAATTGAACATCGCTACTAGGACAAGTGCGTACCATGTGCCTAGTCCGTGTTGTCCCGTGTTTTCATATAAAAACCCAGGAAAAATGGATAATGTCAAACCGTAGAGGAAGAATAGATTCACTGCATAGTCTATGTTTTGAAGCAACAACTCTTTGTTGCTTAGCCTTTGATTCCTGGAATCATCATCAATCTGCATAGAAGAATCAAGAATCTTAAAAATATTTAAAAGTCACATAATTTCCTTTTAAAAAAATTAAGAAATGAAAAAACTTAAAGTAAACGGATAACAAGAAAAATCATGGTTTTCTAAAGATCATCTTATGAGGAATTATGAATTTTTATCACATTTATATTCTTTATATACTAGTGGCGAATCATCTTTAAATCTGATAGGCTATTTTATCACGTATACAGAAAAATATATTCTTGAGGAATCTGATTATCTAGAGAATTTTGAAGTTACCAATTCTGAATGGTTTTGAATACCAGCAGCAGCAAGATCAGCATAAACGGTCCTGGATCCTTCAGAAGCGGCTTTGCTTCGGTAGTACTTAACGATGGGAAGTTTCGGGAACACATAAGCGTATAGAATCACGCATAGTAACTCTATGGATGTTGAGATTGCTAAGAATATCACTGCAGAAAAAAAGAAAAAAAAAAGGCAAGAAATGAAGTTCTTAAACACTTGGAAGGCAAGCTATCAATTTTTGGATTTGAGATCTTCAAAAAAATAAATGAACTCACTTGCTCCTTTTCGTTGACCATCATGTGATTTCTCAAATGCTGCTTTAGTTATTAGTCTAATTGCCGATGTCAGAGCACCAGATATAGCCAAACCGGCCAAGAATGACTAGAGAGAAGAAGCAAGAAGATATAAAATCTAAACCGGTTTATCCAAACCGGAAATTAAACCGAGATCTCTAATTTGTAAATTGTCTAAACCTGGATGAGTTCAGGGCACATCAACGACAAGTCTCCAATCATTCCTCCTCGTACAGTACCATCCGCTAGTCCAAATAAAGCAACGATTGCGCACACACCAATATAAGGTATGATCCCACCGTGTCCTTTTGTTGCCAAATCCAACTGTTTCAAGTTTTTAGAGTCAAAATCCATAATCATAATCCACTTTATGAAGGTTTTTGTAAGATTAGACTTGAACTTACGACGATGAGCAAGAATGTGGATATTGTGGATAAAAGGTAACCGCTCAGGTTACGTTTTCGGGTGTTGATTTTTGATTCGCGGTATGCGAAAATCATGATTGTTCCAAGCGCGAAAGGTTGGTATACAACTGTGAGTACCCTTGAAGGATGGTAATCCTATGGAGCCAAGAAACATAAAGAATTCAACTTTAATTTTATATAACCGCAACAAAATTTCAAAAACCAAAACGAAACCGAACCGGGAAAACGTGGTAGTAATAATCTCCAATTGTGAGCATACTGTTCCAAGAAATGATAGTTCCAATTCCAAGAATACAGCAAACAACCATTGCTGGATACTTCCCCTGTTTTTTTTTTTCGAAAAAATGGAGACATAAACAAGAATTTGAGGAAAGAAATTGCAAGAGTTTAGATATGAGTTCTGGTTTTGTAGAAACTAACCAGAAGCTTTTCAGGAGCTTGCTTCTCGTACTTATCCGTCATTGTTACTCTTCTCAAATAGTTACAGAGAACTCGTAATAACAGTACAATATTAGTGAACTGAATATATAGACAAAATACTATATAGACAATTTCGAGCAAAGCATGCAGCTACTTACTTGAAACTTAGCACATGACAATTCGGAGCGTCAACGTGTTTGTTCGTTTCTTTAATTTGTGGGCAACGCTTTGAAGTTTGACAAATTTGTTACAATGTTAGAAAAAAAAATAGAATAAGACTTACAAGTAATTAGAATGTTATAATAAGACTGAATAATAAAAATGTTGTTTAAGATTCAGAGGTGTGATGGACTGTCACGTCATTAACAAGATGTTTATTGTACTTAATAGTCATTAAAATAAAAAAGAACGAAAGCTTTTATTAAGGAGTGATATGTAAATATATATTATTAGGTTCCTAGATATGTTAATATTCCTTATTTGATAGGTTTAGGGTTTCTATCGTGATGTATATATACTCTTCTATTGTGATGAATAAGATCAACGCATTCTATTCACCTCTTTGACATGGTATCAGAGCTATTAGGGTTTTAAATCAAAAAGAAGAAGAGTTGACACAATAGCGGCGGAAGGCGGCTACGATGGTGGATGACGAAACAAACAAGAATAAGCAAATCATGAGTAGTGATGGAAGTGGGGCAAAGGCAACAGACAAAAATGTCTTGTCTCTGTTTTACCTTCATCCTTCTGACGGACCTGGAAATCTAATCACTACAGTTCAGTTGAAAGGAGAGAACTATGAAGATTGGGCTAAGCATGTGCGGAATGCCTTGCGAACGAAAAGGAAACTTGGGTTTGTTGATGGAACTTTGGCGAAACCACAACGGGAGGAAGAGATTGAACAGTGGGAAGTTGTGAACTCCATGCTTATTGCTTGGATAATGAATACGATTGAGCCGACACTCAAGACGTCCATATCAATGGTGGAGGAAGCCAAGGTATTGTGGGACGATCTGAAGTTGCAGTTCTCGGCTGGGAATGGTCCACGTATCAGCGAACTCTGAGCTGATATTGCTAATTGTAAACAGAATGGAGATTCGGTAATGGTGTATTACGGGAAGCTAAAGAAGATGTGGGATGAATTGGCAATTTACAAGCCAATAAGGACGTGTAGCTGTGGAGAGATGGCGACATAGTTAGAAGAGGATCGTAATGAAGAAAGAACAAATACATTCCTGAATGGTTTGGATGATGCGAGGTTTGGGACGGTGCGCTCAGCGATTACAAGTCTAGAGCCACTTCCTAAACTATCTCAAGTTTATCAAAGAATTATTCGTGAAGAGAGACAGCTAACGATGACTCGAAACAAGGAGGTGATGCCTGATGCTGTTGGTTTCGCTGTTAATGCTGGTAATAGAGGATCTTCTTCCTCTTACCACCAACGAGAGAAGGATGTGACGTGTACCCATTGTGGAAAATATGGACATGCTCAATCTGATTGTTTTCAATTACATGGGTATCCTGAATGGTGGGGTGAGAGAGGTCGTGATTTTTCTGAAAGAGGTAGAGGACGTGGTCGTTTTGGCCGTGGTGGCGGAGCCGCATGACGATTTAGACGAGGTCGAGGTATTGGTGGTCGTGCTAATGCGGTTGATGGGGTACAAGCGAACATTGTTGGAGGTGTTCAAGCTAACTCTACTCGGCAGACAAGTGACTTTGATCGCCAATCCCTGCCACAGTTAAGCGATGATCAGTGGACAGCTCTCATGAGTCTTATCTCCACTAAGAAATCGGAGCCACATGAAAGGTTGAATGGTAAGGCGGGATATGATGATTTTATTGTTGATACGGGTGCATCGCATCATATGACTTGGAATCTTGATTTGCTTTCTAATGTGATAAATACCAATCTGTGTGTAATTGGATTGCCCGACGGAGATAGTGTGGTGGCTAATAAGCAGGGTGATTTATGCTTGGGTGGTGATATATGGTTACGTGGAGTCTTGTATTCTAAGGATTTGACTTGTACACTGATTTCGGTGGCGAAGTTTCTCAAACTTCACAAAGGGTGCTTTATGTTTACTGATGAATTATGTGTGTTACAGGACCGAGTTTCGAGGATGGTGATCGGTGCGGGTGAAGAGTGTGGGGGTGTGTACGTGCTGAGAGGAGTTCGTGGTGCAACGGTTCACAAGACAGTTAGCGGTTCGAGTTCTTGGGATTTATGGCATCGTCGTCTTGGTCATCCTTCGAGTCGTGTTATTTCTTATTTACCTAGTGTTTTAGATATTGGGAAACAAGTGAGTTCCGAAACGCTTTGTGATATTTGTTTAAGGGCCAAACAATCCCGTGATTGTTTTCAAGAGAGTTCTAATAAAAGTGCTGCAATATTTGATTTCATTCACTGTGATATTTGGGGTCCTTATCGAGTTCTGTCTACTTCGGGAGCGGCTTATTTTCTCACAATTGTTGATGATTATTCAAGGGCTGTCTGAATTTATTTGTTACGGGCAAAAAGTGAGGTAGTTGTGACTTTAACAAATTTTTTCACGATGATTGAACGTCAATTTGACAAGAAGGTGAAAATGGTACGTAGTAATAATGGTGGAGAGTTTATGTCTATGCGCTCGTACTTTGCCGCAGAAGGTACGATAAGAAACCCGTTTAGAACCCGTCCATTTAGAACCCGAATCAGCCAAAACCCGTTTGAAACCCGCGAGCTATTAGGATAACCCGAATACAACCCGCGAGATTTCGGGTTACCCACGGGTACCCGTTT
>OVAQ01001304.1:0-19125 GCA_900406345.1 Erysimum cheiri | reverse complement strand
TAATTTTAAACCCGCGTATACGCGGGTCCTTATCTAGTAAAAGTATAAATTACTAAAAAAATTATAGTAACATATTAAAGTGTAATCATATCCTAAACTACATATGTACATCATATATATAATTAAATTTTATGGATTTTAAATTCGGGTCACCGATCGGTAGTTTGGTATTCGGTAAAAATACCAAACCGAACCGAATACCAAACTAATATAGAATTGTATCTGATTGGAATATTTTATATTTTGGTTCGGGTTCGGGTTCGGGAATATCGGTTCGGGATCGAGAATTTTGGCTCGGTTCGGGAATTTTGCCCACCCCTGACAAATGATTAGATTAAAGAAATTAAAAACATCACTTATTTTGCACCATACAAGACATTGTTTCCGATTATTCTTGAATTGTATGATCCATTTTGCAAATAGATCAATTGTAGTATCAGATTAGTTGCAGCTGCAAATTAAGGAGAATCTTCTGTTGACTCCGTTGCTGCTTTGGATTTCTTCACTTGCTTGCGTTGTTGCTTTGAACTCCTCTGAGATCAAACGTCCTCACCTTACTGAAACTATCATCAATCTTCCTTGGAGGCGATGAGCCCTTACGTCCTAATTTCTTAAAAGTTGGAGCATTTATCTTTTCTACTTTTGGCCTCTTCCAGGATTTCCAGAAACATAAGCTTCCCAGATTTGGAAGGCATCCGCTTCTCTTATGTTCCTTTGTTGTTTTCTTCATCTTCCCACGATCTTTTGTTTTGGGTTTTGTGTTCGAGATGAATACGTTGAAAGCGAAAATTCACCAAGAACAATATTGGGTTAATGACTTAACGGTATAATGTCTGACTTGTTTTTTTGCTTCAGCGTAAAGGCCTGACTTTTTGCCTAATAAACACAAATCAACTGCAGTCTTGTTTGTGTGTGTTATTTTTATATTCACGACGACTTCCGTGCGTTGATTTTTCTTCTCTTTGTCTACTATTCTCTGTCTCTCTGATCATAACTTCTACCACGATCAAGTATATTCTTTTGTGATTATTATTTTATCTTTTAAAAATGCGATGAAATCATGTTAATATCTCATAACAAAAAGTTCTTTTAATATTTCCACTCGTTACAAGAACATCCTTTTACAAAAATTATAAATATATTCTCAATCTATTTCATATTAATATATACCCCCATTTTTAATAATATCCAATGTTGTTTCTTCTTTCTCGCCAACTAATATCCAATGTTGTTTAATGGATTGTGAAACAACGTTATTTTGAAAACAAAAAAGGAAGCAAAATATAATATTTGTGTGTAGGAAAAATTCAACCATTAAACTTCTGCTTATAGATTAGAGAAATATCTTAAACTACGAAAACCACGTTCCAAAATGTACCACCATTTTTGAAACTGTTTTAAATACACTACTAGTTTTATGTTCAGGAAGATTTTCAGTAACAGTTCCTAAATCATTTTAGTACATCTTCCTAAACTTTTATGAATCTTTCTAAAACCTAAAGCTTGTGGTAGATATTCGAAAACTTTGGATGTTAATGGTATTTAGAAAAACATAGTATAATGATAAATTTATAATAACTGGGTCATTTTATAATTTATATATGTTTGTGCATTCAACTAAAACATCTTTTACAAATCAAAACTGAAAAAAATATGTACACACGCTTTTGTCTGTGACGTCATGGATATTATATGACATGTCAAGGTCTTACAGAACGTGTTAACTGTTAAGGAAGACGAGTTGGTTGGTTTTGTTTTGTTTCTCTTCATTCTCTGGCCAGCATGTCACTTAACCCTGGTCAACCTTTTGTTAGTTGCTTCGTTGTTGTATCTTGGGATATGTCAGTGAGATCATGACATTAGCATGAATGAACATAATATCAACGAGAAGATTTATCATATCTCTAAAAATATTAGGTTGCATTATATTTTTTCCATATATTTGATATAGTAAGAGTGTAAGTTTTGACGTTTTCTCAAAACAACTCAATAAAAATATTGATCTAGCGTGAAGAGATAACGGAACCTCAGCCTCTGTTTCACGTGGAAAACATCCCCTTCAAAATAGCTAGCAAACGTGCATTGATCGAGAACCATCCAAACAACGGACCCCTGACTTTTTTAATTAAGTGGAATATCAACATTGATATCTCACTTATTATATATGTAGGATTTTTTTGGTTAATTAAGAAGTGTTGAACCTTAATTTGTGTCATAGATTTAATAGGCTTTTGGACCATTAAAATTTGATAATAGTTTATGGCGGGTCTACAAGAGTAAATCATCATGTTCCAAGTATAGCATCTACGATTTTGTGAAGGAACAGAGGCTTAAAGATGATTTCTTTATGCTTGAATCAACTACACACCAAGGTTTCTAAGTGATATGGAGATTTAGAGTTCACAAAAAACACAAGACAAAGAACTGAAAACTTAAAACAGAGCACACACACACATTTAACGAGTTCACGCCCAAAGCTCTTCTGCTCTCTGTCTTTGCTATTTTGGGCCCAACACAACGGCTATATGTCTCTTTATGGTCCTAGTCATATGTGTCACCTTATGAGCTGTCAATTTCTTCTTTTCTCACGTGTCACGCTTTTCCAATGTTGTATTCTTCATCACTAATTCTCAACAAACTCCACCTAGCGATGCAAGAACACAACAAGAATAACCTTAAGCGATGATACCTGAATTGAGATAGACTGAACTTGATTTAGTTTCTGGATTCCGTTCCCGGTCCTGAGCTTGATTACTCAGCCTTGACTCGGAGTAAGTTCAATGCTGCTTGAAACTTACTCACGGGCAAGATCTTGGTGAAAATATCTGCAGGATTACTCAAAGTAGATATTTTCAACACCTCCACAAATCCATCTGCAATGACTTCCCGGATCTTGTGATACTTGACATCAATGTGCTTCGTTCTTTCATGATGCACATTGTTCTTTGAAAGAGCTATGGCGCTTTGGGAGTCACAAAAAATCTCCACACTCTTTTGATCATAACCAAAGTCCTTCAACAACCCTTTAAGCCATAATGCCTCCTTTACTGCTTCATTAAGAGACATATATTCAGCTTCTGTAGTAGAGAGGGCTACTACTTTCTGTAAAATTGATTTCCAACTGATGGTGCTTCCTCCAAGTGTAAACACCATTCCACTTATGGACCTTCTCTTGTCCAAATCTGCAGCATAATCAGAGTCACAGTAACCTCTAAGTATGAATTCAGACCCCTTTTTGTAACACAACTTCATCTTGAGGGTTCCTCTGATGTATCTCAACACCCACTTGACTCCTAACCAGTGCTCCTTGATTGGCTGGCTCATAAACCGACTAATGATGCCAACAGGATAAGCCAAATCAGGTCTTGTTCCAATCATGGAGTACATAATACTCCCCACAGCATTAGAATAAGGAACAGACTTCATGTATTCTTCATCTGCGAGCAATTGTTGCTCCGTCGCCGCCTGCATTTTTAAATGAGCACCGAGAGGAGTCGCAACTTGTTTTGACTGCTCCATCTTGTAAACTTCCAGAACCTTGCTCAAATAATCTTCTTGAGACAGTTTCAGAGTTCCCTTTTCTCTGTCTCTGATAATCTCCATGCCAAGAATCTTCTTAGCAGCTCCAAGGTCCTTCATCTCAAACTTCTCACTGAGTTTCTGCTTTAAGTCTGAGATGACACTCATGTCTTTTGCAGCCACCAAAATAACAGAGCAGAGGAAAAGGAAGAAGAGGAGCACACAAGCATTTGTTCACCCGGTTCACGGTGTTAACGAACCGCTACATCCGGTTAGGATCTTTCGATCCACATCCTTCACTATGAAGAGAAAGAGGGTGATGACAAGATACACAAGTGAATGTCAACTCTTACTACACTCACTTTGTTTCTCATCTTTGCTACTTGAGAAACTACCCCAAAGCTTACACTCTTACATGTTTCTCTCACCCCTTTTGATCTTAACTCCATAGATCTACATTGCTTGTGCTTTCTCTTGCTCTCTCTTACTTGTGGCTTGATATGTTTCCGTGGTTGGTGTTGATGACATAAAGCTTGAGGCTTTGGAGGTGTAAACCTAACAGATTTGAACTCGAATCCGGTAGCACTGCAACAACATCTCTCTAACTTGTTTATCAAAAAAAACAAAACATCTGCTTTTGGATTTGTTTATTCTTCACGCAGCGGTAGTACAAGATATATCGTAAACAAAAAGCGTAAATTTTATTCCTTTGAAAGGTTGCACAAAGAGGGACAATAGAAACTACTAGTTTTACCTCTGCTCAGTCACATAGCGATACAAAGCCCTTTGGACTTGGGCTCACATAGTGATGGGTAATACGGTAATGGATCAGGGTTATATATTTTTGACACCGAAAATTTTTGATGGCCCATAAGGCCTTTGTTCATTTGCTTTATAAAAAAAACTGAAAACCCTATCGCCCCCTCAGCTCGCTCTCTCTCTCTGCTCGTCTTCACTTTCAATCTCCACCGGCGAATCTGAGATTCTTTTAAGGCAAATAGAAAGAATGGCCGTAGTTAATAATCTGACAAGGCCTCCAAGGCCTCTAAGGCCGAACCGGCGTCCAAGGCCGAATCTACTAATTACGGGGACCCCTGGTACCGGTAAATCGACGACGGCTTCTGCTCTGGCCGAAGCCACGAATCTCCGGTATATTTGCGTCGGAGATCTAGTCAAGGAGAAAAACTTGCACGATGGCTGGGACGATGAGTTCAAGTGTCACATCATCAATGAAGACTTGGTGCGTTTCGCACTCTTAACAAATCCTTTAATCCTAATTTCTTTGATCCTCAATTGCTCTTATTTTGAACGTTTATGAGACAAACATTATTCGTTTCAACTTGGCCCAATAGTTAAACCCTTACTTCTCCAATTAGACAAAGAAGATCAAATTAAGAGCAATTCTAGCTTACAAATTGTTTCAATTCGAGTTACTGATGCAATTTTGGTAGTTTTTTTTGGCTGTTGTGGTAGATAGAAGTTGATGAACTATACGAGCAGTTCTTGGTTGCGTTGCAAATTTCTAAAACGATGCCAATATCTGTATATTGAGATTGATTTTATTAACTTGGGTGGATTACATTTTTTGATAAATTGTTATTGACCGGTTGAAATCATTAGCTTCACATTAGAAGTGTCCCTTCTTAGTTATTGTATTTAACTTGGATCAGGTGTGTGATGAGCTTGAAGATGTAATGGTAGGAGGAGGTAACATAGTGGACTACCATGGCTGTGACTTCTTTCCTCAGCGATGGTTTGATCGCGTTGTGGTGCTCCAAACTGAGAACTCTATCTTGTATGACCGTTTAACTAGGAGGTCAGAACCGAATCCATCTTTCTCCATCAAAACTAGTTTAGTTGTTTCACTTTAGCAGGTTCTGATTTTGTTCTCAACTAAAGCAGGGGTTATTCGGGAAAGAAGCTTAGTAACAACCTCGAATGCGAAATCTTCCAAATCCTACTTGAAGAAGCAAATGAGAGTTATGAAGAGGAAATTGTCACCGCGCTACAAAGTAACACAATCGAAGATATCTCTAACAATGTCGCAAGGTTGTCTAATTGGATTAGAAGATGGGGACCATGAGAATCATCATGTTGGAATCTGATGACAATGCATCTGTAATGGTTACAAGGTTCAGTTTTTGGAAGTTTCATTTTATGTATCCCGAATCTATCTTAGTTACAATTTGTATACTGATATTCTGAAAGCACAGCTCAGCTGTTGCTATCAGCTTATGTATGCTTCTTTTGATATTTAGTACAAAAAAAGTCATCATCTTTTCCTATCGTTTTTGTGCTAATTTACAATGTGAAAACCTGTTTGTTCTGATAAATGATGATTAAGAAAAATAATTTGGATCATACTCTTCCTTCATGAATCATGATCAATCGGATAAATGTGGTGTGAGTACTTCAATTTAAACACGACCGGAGCTAGAAAGTCAAAGAAACAGCGAAACAAGTAAGGTGCGACTAAACTTGAAGAAGAAAAGTCTTGTGTCTTGTCTTATTTGACGAGGTTAATTGTTCTTGTCGTCTTTGTTTCTTAGAATTTTGATTATAAGATTAGCATCTGATCATATGTTGTTTGCAATTGGGGAATACTTTGGCAAAGCTTAAATCTTTTGACTTTTAACTGGGTGTCAATAAGCTGTTCGATAAAATGTCTCAATGAGAACAATTGCCACTAAAGATTAAAGAAGACGAGTAGTAATACCTTGTTTGTTTGTTTGTTTGTTCAGGTGGGTCTTCAGTTTAATTCTTCTCACTCGTCAGGTGAAACAATGCTGGTGAAAACGTTGCTCCCTAGACATCTCCTTGTTACAAGGTGTTTCTCATCTGTTGCTTCAAAGACACTACTTAAAGTGGGAGATGCTTTAAGAGAAACAAGAGTGTTCTCAAGTGAAGATGTTAAGGCATATGCTGAGGTGAGCCATGATTGGAACCCACTCCATTTCGATCCAGAATCTGCTCGTAAAGCCGGATTTGAGAATCGCCTTGTCCACGGAATGCTTGTTTCTTCCATGTTTCCTCGTATTATCTCTGCCCATTTCGTAAGTTGTTTACTTTTAGTTTGCATTCATTTATATATCTTCAACCTGCTACAGAAACATGATTAAATCTTTTTGGTCTTGTTGCAGCCTGGAGCAGTATATGTTTCTCAAACTCTGCATTTTCGATCACCGGTTTACATAGGAGATGAGATTCTCGGATTGGTTCAAGCCACAGCTTTAAGAGAAACCAAGAATAAGTACATGTAAGCTACTTTAAACCCACTTGAATCAAAAACATCTATATTTCTTTACCCTATCGTATAACTAAATCCTCATTTTGTTTTTGTTAGTGTCAAATTCTCAACTAAATGCTTCAAGAACAACAATGAACTTGTTGTTCTTGATGGTGAAGCTACTGCAATTTTACCAAACCTCGAGATGTTGCAGAGTCCCTCGGAATGACACAATACGTGTATGAGTAATGTTCTCAATTTTAAACTTAATTCATTTCAATAATATTTAAATTAAAACCCAATAAAATCTAAACTACCTCCTGTAAATCCTCTAACAGCATTTTCTTAGTCTTTTAACTTCAAAAGTTTACAACTTTTTCTAAACGAGAGAAGAAAGAAAAAAATGGAAAACAGAGGTTTCCTTTTCCGATCAATTCTCAGTCACTCTCTTTGGATGACTCTCGTTGGAATCCTCTTGTTCACTCTCTCCACCACGAAAAATCACAGTTTTGGTTACATCAAATTCTTTTCGATTATCGGAACATTACTCATGACCTTACCTTGGATAATCCAACTTCTGGTCACTTCTATGGTAATATTACTGTATAGGACCAGAGGTTACAACCTCATGTGGATCATTCAGTCACCAAAATCCAAAGAGAGTCATCACACTAATGTTGCCACTGCTACTTCTTGTTCATCTCCTCTTTCGTCTCTCCAGGTTCTGAAGAAAGGTGATGTGGATGAGTACGAGATTAGGATTGTGATTGGTGCTGATGATCCACGAAGTCCAAAAGATGGATCTTCTACAAAGCCTTTGGAGATTCTCAAGGAGATTGAACAAGGAAGAAATAACACCAAACTTCTCACAAATGGATCACCTATTGCTGCTTAAACAATAACTCTGTTCTTGTTCTGAAAGATCTATTTGTGTTTTGTTTTCATTAATTTGTACTGGTATGAAACTTGTAGTGCTTACAAGTTTTTATTAGGTTTTCATTGTACGTTTCATTAGTTTTAATGAATTTGATTGCAATTACATAATCACCTTATATATTGTTTCAATCACATATTCACATTCAAATCTCTTAAACTAATTGAGAACGTAACTACACATACTGTTTACACAGACGATTGTTTCAGTCTGGTGATAACATTTTCATTGTCTGAATTCTGAAACCATTGTATATTTAAGAACAAAGAAACTTCTTAGATTTTCACCTTCCATCTCCGTACGTGATTGTATGAGTAACAAACATGGAGTTATGGGGCGAAGGAGGAGAGGTTGATCCTGCTACGGAGCTCCTTGAATTGAAGGCTGATTCCAGCAAAACCGGAGTAGAAAATCCGATTCCTGGAGAATCTGGTGAGAAATTAGGCAATGGAAGATTCCAGTTAATGTATTGTACCACTTGTTCCATGGTTGGTCTGGATTCTGCAACAATGTTTGTGCAGAGCAATCCGAGTTTCAGAACCATTTCGGTTTCTTCTTCCGAGTATTCACCTCTCAATCTTGTGTCTATCACATCAACTATAGAATCTCTTCTCCAGCAATCACAAACCCATTTGATCAAATGCCGTTTCTCAGGTGTAAGCTTGAGATCTAATGGTCTTCTTCCACAAGTTACTTCAAGCATGAGAGCACCAAATGCATAGACATCAGTTCTTGTAGAAGTTCCCATTGTTGCTAGCTCATGTGCCATGTAACCCATTGTTCCTACAGCTGTTGTTGCCGGTAAGCTATCTCCGTAATCTTCAAACCTCGCCATTCCAAAATCTCCTAACCTTCCATTGAAATCAGAATCTAACATGACGTTAGAAGCTTTTATATCTCGGTGTAACACAACTTGACTAGCTCCTGTGTGCAAGTAACTGAGAGCAGAGGCGATATCTTTCAAAACCGCAAGCCTTTGCGTCCATGAAAGAGTTGGTTTTCCTCTGTGAAACAAGTACTGATCAAGACTGCCATTTGACATACACTCAGAGACCAGAAGAAGCTCTCCTTTCCTCCTGCAATACCCGAGAAGAGGAACCAAATTCCGGTGCTTTAAACTTCCCATGGTCACTACTTCAGCCACAAACTGTTTCATGCCTTGCTTTGCATTGTGGCACACTCTCTTTACCGCTATGTCCCCAATGCGAGGCAGATTTCCTTTGTAGACTTCGCCGAAACCGCCTTTACCTAAACGACCATCTTTGTGAAACCCTTTTGTTGCTTTGTATAGAGATTTATAAGAAAACCGGAGTGGACCGTATTCTTCTTCCCATGCTTCTCTGACTTCTGCATACTTCTTTCTTCTGTATAAGTAAATTCCTCCAAGAACAGCCAACGTTATGAGTATTAGTAACAGGAGTAGAGCAATAAGCAGCGGAGATGTTTGCTCCTTTTTGGCTTTTGGATGAGGAATCTGAGGAAGTTTTGTGAAGTCTAGTCTCTGCAATAACACTCTGCTTCTGCTGAAACTCCATCCTAAGATATATAGGTAACTGACTAATGATCCTGTTGCTGCAGAGAATCCGAAAAACAGTCTTTGATCTGGGAAGATTTCAGTAAGGTTGATTGATCTTGACAGAAGAGGATGGCTTGGTTTTTGAATTCTTAGAGGAGCCACTGTGACATTGAGTAAAGCCCCTTCATAATCCACCCAGACTTGTATAGGGTCTCCACTTAAAAGCTTGATGCTTTGATTCTTACCTTTAGTGTCTGAAAAGTAAGAAGCTGAAGCAGACTCTACAGAAGTCAGGCTGTTGATGTCTATACCGACATGATTCTTGTCAATATCATCAAACTCTGCGCTCTCAACAGTATCAAGCTCAATAGCTAGAAGCTGAGAAGAAGGAGATCCATTTGTTGAGATGTTGAAGAGTCCCAAGTACTGAGTTGGATCTGCTTGTGTGAAATCTATAGAAGAAGATACAACAAAGGCAATTCCATGGCCACCATCAGCTCCCGGTTTAGGCACGAGCGCGCACACAAAATGAGTCGAAAAAGAGAACTTCTTCTCAGATGAATCAAGCTTGAATGGTTGCTTGAAGAAAGCATGACCCATTTGCTGTGTTGAGGCATTAGTCAACTGCAACAATCCATCTGGGAAGAGGATTTTTGCAGCTCCATCTAGATGAAGATCAGCTTGAGCTTGGCCAAAGCCGTTGTAGATGAATCCGGCTTCTTCTTGTTGACTTGACAAACTGATCAGATGATTGAAAAAGATCAATAGGATCAGATAGAATCCTTCAGCAGCCATTGCTAATGAAACATAGAGAGGTCTGGTTTGTTTTGTGGATTTCAAAATGAAAATTCAGACCAAAAATTCTTCTTTAAATGTATTGTTTTGTGGTTCAATTCTCTTTAGGAAATGTATTTCCTATAGGCATCTCCTGAGTTGAATTCACAAAATGAAGTATATTTTAAATGTAACGTAACAACCTTCTTCAACCTATTATTTTATGTTGTTGTTCATACAATAATTCTATGGTCTTCTTGTCTGCTTCTAACAATGTCTAGTTAACTCAAATGACATAATACACACATAGCAGTCACATTTATATTGACCAAAAAATTGTCATTTATATTCCATTATCCACATGTTTAATAAAAGCATTTGAAGTCAACGATGGCAAAAGGAAGAGATGACTCTTGAAATGAAATTCACAATGAAAAAACGAAATTATGTTTTCGATTGAAATTACTTTGAAATATTGTACAAGTTTTGTAGATTTTACATCTTTCAGACCAAAATTTTGAATTAAATTTAGTTGTAAATCAACGACTGACATAACCTTAGAACATCTACAGCTCTATATTTTATTCTAGTTGTTTCTTTTTGTAAAGCAAATTAGATATAAAAACATTACAATGAGATTATTGGCCCATACGCTCGCAACCTTCTCTATAATTGTAACTACAGATAAACAAAATACTCATAATCTTCACAAGAAAAGGTTTTAAGGGAGAACAAGAAGATGCAGGGTTGAATGGTTATAGTAACAGAATATAGCATTTCCAACAGAAAACTGGGACAAGTGAGACAGACAAAACAATCCTGAGAGCTAATAATATACTATATGTGATTTCTGCTATGTACATTGGTATACCTCTGATAACCGAGGGTGAGTTTTTTTTAGATTCCAATGGCTCATGGCTGATCTGTACTAAGGTGAGTTATTGGCTGAGGAAGCAGCTGACCAGTTCCTTGAAGCTACAAGAGAGGCTGCATCAATCAGAACCGAAGAATGATTGCTAATCCCCATAGTATATGGTGAGAAATCTGGCAGAGGTAGGTTCTTGTTTAAGTATAGTACAACTTGTTCCATTGTAGGTCTAGATTCTGGCACTGTACTTGAGCAGAGCAAACCGAGTTTTATAACCATCTCGACTTCCTCGGATAAGAATTTTCGAAGCAATCGGGGGTCGATAGCATCAAGCAAAGAATCCCTTTTCCAGCACTCACAAACCCATTCGATCATTACTCGTTTCTCAAGTTGCAACTGTGGTTCCAAAGGTCTCCTCCCACAGGTTACTTCAACCATGAAAACACCAAAGGCATACACATCAGTTCTTGTGGAAGCTCCCATATGAAGTATCTCTGGCGCCATGTACCCTATAGTTCCAACGGCACATGTTGAGTCTGAGATGCCTCCATGGTCATGAAAGCTAGCCATGCCAAAGTCCCCTAACCTTCCGTTGAAGTCAGCATCCAACATAATGTTTGAAGCTTTGATATCTCGGTGCAGAACAACTTGGTCAGCACCTGTATGAAGGTAACAGAGAGCAGATGCAATACCCTTAACAATCACAAGTCTCTGTGGCCAAGAAAGTACCGGTTTCTGGTCATCGAACAAATGCTCGTCGAGACTACCATTGGTCATGTAATCAGAGACAAGAAGAAACTCATGTTTTCTCCTGCAATACCCAAGAAGTGGAACAAGATTCCTGTGTTTCAGACATCTCATGCTCACCACTTCAGCCACAAATTGCTTCACACCTTGATCACCATCATGTGACATTCTCTTCACCGCTATTTCTCTGCTTAAAAGGAGTTTTCCTCTGTAGACTTCTCCAAAACCTCCTTTTCCAAGAAACCCATCCTTGTTAAACCCTTTTGTTGCTTTATACAAGGATTTGTAAGAGAATCGATGCGCGCCAAATTCCTTTTCCCATGCTTCGGTTACTTCTGCATACTTGCTCCTCCTTAGAAAATACATTCCAATAAAGGTACCCAAGCCCATGATAGCCAGAAAACCGAGCAGGACAATAAACAGTGGAGATAGGTACTTATGTTCAGCTCTAGGATGAGGAACTTTAGGAAGTCTTGAGATGTCAAGTCTCTGCAGTGATCCTTTGCTTGTGCTAAAACTCCACGAAAGAATATATTGATAGCTGGTAGCTGTCCCTGTTGCTGCAGAGAATCCAACAAAAAGTTTTCTATTAGGGAAGATTTCTGATAGATTGATGGGTTGTGACAAAAGAGGTCGACTTGGCTTCTGGACTTCACAAGGAGCCATTGTAACATTGAGCATAGTTCCTTCATAATCAACCCAAACCTGTATTGGGTTTCCACTCAAGAGGTTTATGCTTTCGTTCTTCCCCTTACGGTCCGAATAGTAAGATGCTGAAGCTATTCCAACTGAGAGAGGACTGTTCACATCAATCCCAACATGATTGTGGTCGATATCTTCAAAATCTGGATTCCAAATAGTGTCAAGCTCAACAGCAAGTACATGAGAAGAGGGAGCTCCATTTTTTGATACGTTGAAAATTCCCAAGTATCTAGTTGATTCTGCATGTGAGAAATCCATAGAAGGAGATACTATAAAGGCCATTCCATGGCCACCTTCAATTCCTGGCTGAGGCACTAGAGCACACACAAAGTGTGTTGAGAAGGAGAATGGTTTAGAGGAGCTGGTCCCAATTGATTTCTTGTAGAAAACATGAGCCATTTGATGGTCTGAAGCATTTGTAAGCTGCAATAATCCATTGGGAAGTAGTGTTGCAGATCCATCCAGATAAAGATTTTCTTGGCCGTGGAAGTTTTCATAGACAAACCTTGTCTCTTGCTGACTTGATAGTTTAATCAGATGAAGAAAAGAGATCATTAGGATCTTAAACAATCCACGAGTCATTGCTGATGATGAAGCAGAGAGTCTGGATCTGATTTGCAGATATTCTCTCAACTCAAAACGGTACATATCATAATCTTGCAAGCTGAAGAAAAAAGAACAAAAGAAGGATGTTTATGTTTGATAATCCAAGTTTAAAGTATTGTTTGTTTAACCAAGGGATTACCAGCATCAGATGCACTCACTGTTTTATAGCTTTACAAGCTGGACTCTATTAATGCTATACTATTAGATTAATTAACAATAAAGCTTCATTTGAAACATTATTTTAACATAATTGACCCAAGTTCAACCCAATGAAACTACGCAATGTTGCATGTGATGTACCCACAAACGGTAATAACGGGTCAAACAAAAATTAAACATTAGCTTATTCTGTCTTAGTAGATGCTCATTAACTTACATTGTATTTTACTCCTACTTCTTCAACTTGAAGCTATCTTAGAATTTGATCCTAAAAAATCCATAAGATCTGTACTATAAAGGCCATACTTTAAATATTCTGTGGCCCTTTCCGATGCAGAAACAAAAAGCCATGTTTTTTTTTTCCAAGAAAACTATGAGCCAGACTAAAAGGAACAAGTGCTAAGAAAGGCTGGCAAAGTCAAGACAGATACGAATATTCTTTAGATGATGAGAAAACCCATCAATGTAAAAATAAAAATCAGATAAAAAGAGTGGTGTTTACATACATTCACCTTGTGAAGTTTGAACATTTCCTGGATAAAACATGTCAAGAAGTTTCCTTGACTCTGTTGCCTTGACCAGTTAGTTACTTGAGGGCCAATAGATCCTACGCATTCTGACATCTCTAGCGACACTGAGCAGAGACCTAAGATCTTCCTTGTATAAGAGAGAGGATCAGTGACTATATACAATTTGTTTTCAGTAGAGCCAATCATACGCATAGAGAAGAAGAATTTTAGGGGATTTAGGAGAATTGACCTGACTTTTTGCTAGGCCTTCATCATCACACAGAAGCTTAAGCTTCACTGTTCAATACGTAATTTCGAAAAATTGATGTCCCAAGCTAATGTTTTTTTTTTCTTTTCAGTTTCTCAAGCGTAATAGGGACAAAACAGAGAGAGCTCAAGCAAGAAAGAGTGGTTTCGTGCTTGGAAAGGAACTATCAAATCTATGGTGGTTTAACAATAGTTTTGTTTATTTGTTGTATTGGATTGAATCAGTTTGGTTTACCTGAATTACTCGCACACATATTCACAATAATATTTTTAATCCAAAACTAGTTGTAAATCAACGGCTGATAAAATACACAGCATTACAAATCCAAGGTCACATATAGGTATCAGGGTCTATTACAGTAAGATTTGTCGTCACCTAGTTATCCAATAGTCACATGTCTCATATCACATGTTGCTTAACATTTTCTCTCAATTACACACAAATTCTAACAATTTAAAACTCTTCCATTTCACATCGAAACTCTTTCCCCAATCCTACAAATACCAGAGACATGATAACACACACTTCCAGCCTACAAATCAACCATCTTTCTAACAGAGAGATCCATTTGGGTATCTGACCAAAGCATAGATAAGAGCATATTGAGGAGTAATAACCAAGTATTTAATAAACAAAGAGAGGACTACAAATTATATAATATGGGAATTGTATAGTCATTAACTGGATAAACATTTCCAAGGGACAAACTGTTTTTGTTGGAACAAGTGAGACATATAAAACAATATTGAGAGCTAATAAGATCTGCTTGCTGAATATGTATTACCTCTGACTGCTGATGCTGGAAAGATTGGACTCAAGCTCTTCTGCAGGCAATGTGACCGTTTTAATAGGCTTCTCTGGTTCTGGAACTATGTGAAGAGAGTTTTTAGTGTCCAATGTCTGTCCCCATGGCTGATCGGTTGATTGACAAGCATAAGGTGAGTGGTTTGCTGAAGAAGAGATTGAGGGGCCTGACCAACTCCATGAAGCGGATGAGACTACAAGGGAGGATGCATCAACCAGAACCGGAGCAAATGTGCCAATCCCCAAAGTATATGGTGAGAAATCTGGCAAAGGTAAGTTTTTGTTTAGGTACAGTACCACTTGTTCCATTGTAGGTCTGGATTCTGGCACTATATTTGAACAGAGCAAACCGAGTTTCATAACCATCTCGACTTCCTCGGCTATGAATTCACCTCCCAATCTCGGGTCGGTGGCATCAAGCAAAGAATCCTTTTTCCAGCACTCACAAACCCATTTGATCATATGTCGTTTCTCAACTTCCAACTGCGGTTCCACAGGTCTCCTCCCACAGGTTACTTCAAGCATGAAAACACCAAATGCGTAAACATCAGTTCCAGTGGAAGCCCCCATTGTGATTAGCTCCGGCGCCATGTACCCTACAGTTCCCACGGCTGCTGTTGTAGCTGCATTGCCTCCATGCTCATGAAACCTGGCCATGCCAAAATCCCCTAACCTTCCATTGAACTCAGCATCTAACAAAATGTTGGAAGCTTTGACATCTCGGTGCAGAACCACTTGTTCAGCCCCTGTATGCAGGTACCAGAGAGCAGAAGCGATACCCTTAACAACCACGAGTCTTTGTGACCAAGAAAGAAACAGTTTCGGGTCATCAAACAAATGCTCGTCTAGACTACCGTTGGGCATGTACTCTGAGACAAGAAGAAGTTCTCGTTTTCTTCTGCAATACCCAAAAAGTGGTACAAGATTCCTGTGTTTTAGAGATCTCATGCTCACGACTTCAGCCACAAATTGCTTCACACCTTCATCACCATTATGAGACACTCTCTTCACTGCTATTTCTCTGCCTTGTGGGAGATTTCCTTTATAAACTTCTCCAAAACCTCCTTTTCCGAGAAATTCATCTTTGCTGAACCCCTTTGTTGCTTTGTACAAGGACCTGTAAGAGAACCGATGTGCATCAAACTCGTTTTCCCATGTTTCAGATACTTCCGAATACTTGCTTCTCCTGCGGAAATAAAGTCCTGCAAGACCAGCCAACACCACGATAACCAGACAAATGGGCAGGATAATAATCAGTGTAGATAGTTTCTTATGTGGAGCTTTAGGATGAGGAACTTTGGGGAGTTTTGAGATGTCAAGTCGCTGCAGTGATCCTCTTGTTGTGCTAAAACTCCACCAAAGAATATAATGATCACAGATCGCTGTCCCTGTTGCTGCAGAGAACCCAGCAAACAATCTTGATCTATTAGGAAAAAATTCTGAAAGGTTGATGTGGTGTGACAAAAGAGGCCGGTTTGGCTTCTGGACTTTAAGAGGAGCAATCGAAACATTGAGCAAAGTGCCTTCATAATCCAACCAGACTTGTATAGGGTCTCCGCTCAAGAGGTCTACTTTTTCGTTATTCCCATTCATGTCGGAATAGTAAGATGCTGAAGCTATTGCGACCGAGATAGGACTGTTCACATCAATCCCCACATGATTGTGGTCGATGTCTTTGAAATCTGGGTTCCAGATAGTGTCAAGCTCAACAGCAAGCACGTGAGGAGAGGAAGATCCACTTGTTGATGCATTGAAAATCCCCAAGTATCTAGTTGATTCCGCGTGCGTGAAATCCGTAGAAGGTGATATTACAAAGGCAATACCATGGCCACCTTCAACCGGTGGCTTACGCACCAGAGCACACACGAAATGTGTTGAGAAGGAGAGTGGTCCAGAGGAACTGAACTCAATTGGTTTCTTGTGGAAAGCATGACCCATCTGATGCTCTGAAGCATCCGTCAACCGCAATAATCCGCTCGGAAGTACTACTGCAGATTCATCAAGATAAAGATTTTCTTGGTTGAGGAAGTTATCATAGACAAACCTTGTCTCTTGTTGACTTGATAGAGATATCAGATGAAGAGAAGAGATCATCAGGATTTGAAGCAACCAACGAGCCATTGCAGATGATGAACCAGAGAGTCTGGATCTGATGTGCAGCTTTTCTCTCAACTCAAAACGATGCATCTCATAACCTCGCAAGCTGAAGAAAAATGAACAAAAGAAGGATGTGAGCTTCTGTTTTAGTGATCCAAGCTACTTTCTAATATTGTTTAATCTAATCAAGGGAATCACCTTGCTTCTCAAACTGTCCTCCACTAACACGATATTAGTAAAAAAATTAACAATAAAGCTTCACGTGGTTTTCAAAATATTCTTGAGACTATTTTAACTTATATGATAACTTCAGTCTAAATAGACAACGCAACTGCTCCATGGGGGTACCCTAAAACAATTATAATGCGTGTAACAGACATTTATAAATTAATCAAAATGTGTCTAGGACTAGATCGTGCACCAACTTGCATTGGATATTTTTCATTTAATTCTTCAACTTGAAGCCATCTTCTAGGGAAGCAGACAAAAAAAAATAATATTATTAAAACAAAAGACCATATTATAAACATGCCCTTGACCTTTCAGACGCAGAATTGAATAGAAAATCCAAGTTTTGTAATGATATTATCACAATTATGAGCCGAACAAAGGGAAGAAGCCTAGGAAAGCTGTCCTATTCATGACAACTACGAATTAACTTTAAATGATGAAAATGACAACTGATAAAAAATACAGTTAGGTCCTACCTTGGTAGCCTAACCCTTCAGGATTCCCAAATTCAGCTCTACAGGTGCAGGAGTTTACATCCTCAAATGAACAACAAATCAAATCACTTGAGCTAAGATTGGAAAGAAGAAAATAGACAACCACAGTAACATAATACTCTCTTCTGCTACCCAAGATCCGCAAATATCACAGGAATTGCATAAGGCATCTTTTTTCATTGATTGGTTATGTCATAGTAGTCATAGTAGTAGCCACACCAAGTCCAAGAGCAGTATAAGATTAGATTGAAATGGTTAGTTTTCTTAGACAACCTAAGTTAGTAAAATATTCCGCAGAGGTACATAATTACAAACTTAATTACTAGCTACCTGTGTTAGCAGTTTTTGTCTTTCTTTTTTTTGTGGCAGCATTATATTTTGATGAATCGACTAATGTAAAGTGAAAATCATGATTAGAGAAGGGGGGTAAAATACCTGCACCATGTATAGCTTTAAACATTCCTTCCTGGATAACTGCTAACAAAAGAGGATCAAAGAAATTGCAAGAAATCATGCAACTTGAAGATATTGCACCACTTATTCCATGGAGGCTCTCAGTTCTGGCACACCATTTGTGCAAAGCAACCATAGTTTCAGAGCCATGTCGACTTCCTCTGCTGAGAATTCAACCCTCAAACTCAGAGCTAAATCATTTTCAGACCATCTGACTACTGGGATCTACACAGGTATTTTACCAAAGGTTAATTAAAGCACAAAGGCATACACGTCGGTTGCTAAGCAAGCTGCCACTGTTGCAAGCTATAATTACTTAAATTTAAACAAGCAGAGCCACTTTGTTGAGTGTTATAAGAGCCCCCAACAAGTGTGTTGCATCAGCATGCAAAGCAACAGATAAAACAAAAGCAATTAAAAAGCATTTTAAAGAAAGCGTAACCCAATTTGCATCCCGAGAACTGAGAGCCACCCATTTTGTATAAATCATTGAGCTTTATCTGACTGAAATATTTCTTGTGAAGCTAAGAATTTTCCCAAAAACCTGTGAATTCCGGAAATTACCAAATCAGAGTAAGGATGTTATTATTCACCTTGTCTCTTTCTCTTGCCATGGGTTGAGAAAAATCCGCTCAATTCAGGATTCACCAAACCGAAAGCGAGTTTCTCAATTTTGCTTTCTCACTCTCAACCAAGAAAGCTACGTTGCCGTCGTGAAGCCGCCGCTCCATTTGCTGAATTCAGATGAAGGAGGAGTAAAAGTGCTCTGAAATTTGAGAAAGCTCCGTCTATTCGAGAATCGTTTTCAACATTGTAGTAAATCGGAGCAGTAATAGGGGTAAATTCATTAATTACTATATACATTTCTATAACAATTTCACAATATTCTTTGCAAAGTGGTGTATATAGGAAAAGAAAAAAGGGAAAATCTTCTAAGAAGACAAAATAAAAATGTAATGTTGACAGTGGGATTTGAACCCACGCCCTTTCGGACCAGAACCTTAATCTGGCGCCTTAGACCAACTCGGCCATATCAACTTTTGTTCACTACGTTGACCTCCGAACTTCACAAGTCGTTAGCTTTCATCGTCCAACTCCGTAGTGGATCGAGTGAGTCATAAACTCCGTCGTCGGAAAAGAAATGTTGGAGCTTCCTCCGACCAAAACCGGAGTAAGAATCCCAAAATGTGTTGTTTGCTTCCCTTTAAGCATCTTCAC
>OVAQ01001303.1:0-10083 GCA_900406345.1 Erysimum cheiri | reverse complement strand
AAAAAAAAAAAAAAAAAAGATATCACCAAGGATTAACTAACATCCTGGATCCTACCAAAGAAATCAGTCAAAAAAGGAAGAATATATTTGTCTGCCCTGTAATTGTTACATCGATCGTAATTGACTGCTACAAATATTATTCATCAATGTGACAACAATCTTTCGTACTTGGCATCAAACTATACACGCACAGACTTACGGAGGAAAAAAGTGAAACAAAATCCAACACGATAAAAAAAAAATTATTTCTTTTGTAAAAAGTTAAAATATTAAACTGAAAATGAGGCAAAAAATTATGATTTTTCCATGAAACCTGTGGCAGTGTTTACAAATTTTAGGTTAGCCTACTCACGACATGATTTGTCCACTTTCAAAGGCCGAGATTCACACTGACCAACTATTTTGTTCTCATCACCAGACAATTTGTTAGGGCTTGCAGCAGTAGTTTAATGATGAGGCAAAGATCTCAATATCTTGAACTAAGTCTAAGCCAAAAGGATGATGTATGTAATGCCAGAGAAGGTAGTGACTGTAGACGTTTGACAAGTGTGATCTATTCATATACTGATTCTCGTGGGAGAAGGAAGGCTTCAAAGACACTCATATACAAGACTCAAACTAACTCATCTGTTTCTTGGGAGTCTCCAACGGCTACTATGAACTGCTTCAGAGACCGTTACGTTGGTCCAAAGGAGTCCATACGTCATGCCAGAATGAACATTACCAACTTTTCATAGCAAAAAAAAAAACATTACCAACTTAGGAAAACGATAAGCTATCGGCCTGCAGACCTTTTAAGAGGCGCTTACAAAGTCAACTAGAGGTATTTAAAATTAATATCGACAAGGTTAACATTAAAAGATTATAAAAAAGGGTCTTTGTTCAAAGTATATTTTATTTTAAAAAGAGAAATAAAAAAACGCATAGAGCGATGATTCTTTTCTACAAAATCATATTTTGTATTTGGAAATAATTTGAAGTAAAACAATGAGTGTTTGACTGAAGGAAAAATCATAATTGGGAAAATATATAAAATTTGTGAATATAACATTGTCATTGTTACCATAAAAGTTATATTCATGTACTATCGATCTTTACCAGTTGTTCATCATCCTATAAATTTATGTCCTGAGGTCGTCTTTACTTTAACGTTAAAGAAGAAAGAAGAATATAAAATTTGTTCTTTGTCCATTAATACAAACGAAGAAAAGTAAGGGGAAAAAAACCACCCACACATCAGAAGTTGGTCTTCCTCGTTCTCATCGTAGAGGTATCATTTGTGTTCATGACCTTCCATAATCTTTTGTTCTCATTAGCTCTTTCTATCTATATATATATATATATATATATATCTCTTTTGCTGTGTTGTCTGTGATGATTATAAAACCCTGCTTTGATATATGAGTTTGTGTTATTTAGTGGTTTTTCTTGTTGGGATATATATATACCAGATTTTTTTTGAAATTTTTGTTTTGGTCTTTCAATTCAATTGATCTGTGGTATATGTTTTGGGGCAGAGAAAATGAGATCATAAACCTTTGTAAGAATAGTATATAATAAGCTTTTGTATAGATGTGTTTGCTGATGTTTGTTAGATTCCATTTTACAAGCATCTTGATCTTATATATAGCAAATGATCTTTTCGAACATGAATGTGATTTCGCAAACTCTATTATGATTTTATATATATATGCAACCAACTTTCGCGCGCAAACTCAATTTGAATTGATTTTGTAACAAACTTTCGCACGCAAATGGTTAATTCATTATAGCAGGCAGTTTTTCATGAGTTGTCTATTCTTAATAAGTTTGACGGATTCCGTATCTAACAATTTAAGTCTTAAGGATACATAAACTTTAGAAGAAAAATTAATATCTTTGGATCTTAAGTATCAAGCTTGATATTTAACGAACTTTGGCGCGAAAACCAACCATTCAAATATTTTTTCCATCACTTATGTTTTCATGGATTTGGAATTGGTAAGTATTTGCTTTGCCATTACTCGATAAAGTTGGTTTAATGGCTTGAAGATAATGATAACTCTCTAATGAAAGTTGTTCTTGGTCCGGTCCAAAAACTTTCCCACTTTCCACCTTTCTGACTAATCTCTTTCTTTTGGCAGGATCTAAACTAAGAGACATAAAAAGATCCTGTGGTACTATTTTGACGAAGAAATGATGCAAATGACTGAATCAAGAATGGAGTGCATCCGAGAAGAAGCAAAAAGATTAAAAGCGATCGCTGTGGAGAAGTACAATGCGGGTGATCTTGTTGGAGCCAAAGAATTTGCTGTCAAGGCAAAAGATCTTGATCCTGAACTTTGCGGTCTTCGCCGTCTCAATGCAGTTCTTGATGTGAAGATGGCTTTTGAGAAGAAAACCAACGGTGAAATTGATCATTATGCTGTTTTATCTGCTGACCCAACCGAGGATCTTGGAACCATCCAAAGACGTTACAGCAAATTAGCTTTCGACATGATATCTGACCGTGACAACAAAGTTAGTGGAATTGAAGAAGCAGAGAAGATCATTGCTGATGCCTTTAGATATTTGAGCAAAGAAAAAAAGAACCAAGCTTTGGCCAGGAGACGAGAATCTATAAGATTGTCACTTTCTCAAGCTAAAGAACGAAGTTCTTCATTGAGTGTTTCTTGTCCTGTAAACCAATTAAGTAGCATTGGCGGAGAAGGAAGCAAACGAAAGGGGCCTCCACCAACAGATCAGTTTCTTGTTCACCAGTTAAGAAGAATCGATCAAGAAGCAAAGATCAGACGTGATAGTCTTGAGCTTAGGCCAAATATGAGAAGAATCGACGAAGAAGCAAAGATCAGACGTGATTGTCTTGAGCTTAGGCCAAGTATGCTTGGAAGTGCTTTGGTTGTTAACGCTACGAGTATGGTGAGACCGAGTCGTTTAAGGTATGGTTCCGCTTCTCAACACAAGATTAATGTTGGTGCTGCTGTGAAAACTAGATCACTTCAAGACTTCAACAAAAGCGATGCAACGAAAAGAGTAGAGATTGATGAAAGCAAGAACACTACGAGTTATATGGTAGATGAGGAGGAGCTGGTTATGAGTGTTCAAGATGCTGATTTCTACAACTTTGACAAGGATCGGACCGAAGCGTCGTTTGGAGAAAACCAGGTATGGGCTGCTTATGATGAATACGGAATGCCCCGGTATTATGCACTGGTCCATAAGGTTGTCTCTCAAGAACCGTTCAAGCTATGTGTTTCTTGGCTTAATACCAAGAAAAATGATGAATTGGGTCCAATGAAATGGCTTGAATCAGGGTATTACAAGACGAGCGGACGCTTCTCAATCGGAAAACATACCGACAACGAGTCTCTTAACTCATTCTCACATAGGGTTGAGTGGAGAAAAGGTACGAAAACGTTGGTGCATATTTATCCGAAAAAAGGGAATGTGTGGGCTCTCTATACAAATTGGTCAACATCTTGGAATTATTACACTTCACTAGAAGAAATGAACGTGTATGATATGGTAGAAGTGCTACAAGATTTTGATGAAAAAGGAGGTACCGTGACGGTTGCACCGCTAGTTAAAGTCCCTGGATTCCATACCGTGTTCCGTCGCCATGATCAAAAGACAAGGACATATCCAAAGAAAGAACTGTTCAAGTTTTCGCATCAAGTTGCTTATCATGTACTTACAGGTAAAGAAGGTAAGAATGCTCCTAGAGGTTGCTTGGAGCTTGATCCAGCAGCTATGACAGAGGAGCTTCTCAAGGTTCTCACCGAAGAGGAGGCTAGAGAAATGGAGAATTCAGTATAAGCCAAATGAGGAAGCTGATGAGGTACGTAGTGGAAACTATTAATTATGTTACAAATGACTAAAAAGCACATATGAAGGTTGAAATGGAAACTAACAACGAGGTTTTTTGTGCAGGTTTACAAGAGGATATAAGAGGAGATGGTCACTTATCAAGAAACCTTGTTATTGTTTTTTATCTTTTTCTTTTTGCTTTTTTTTTAATAATTTGAATCAAGAAACTTCAGTAATGCTGAGTCTAGTATTGATCAGTGACTTTATCTTTAAATTTTATTTCGATTTTGAAAGTTATTGGATGCTCATAGAATAATGATTGTATCTTGATGCTGGGTTTTCTGATTGGAATCAAACTTAATTTGTTTTTTATGTTATATTCAAAAAACATCATTGAAAGAAGCCAAAAGAAAATTTCATAGTTCCCTGAGAATATATTGTCTCACACTCACGTAGTAAGGAGACAAGTCATTGAAAGAAACTTTGACACGTTTGACAAAAACCCGTTAACCCCTAAACTTTATAGATTGCCCATTAATTTTATTCATTTCTAACATCTCATAACTTGTAGAATAATAGTGAGCCAGAGACTAAGGTTTCATTCTCCGTGCTTGAGACCGGCCACGGCATAATTGAATGACACTTATTTTAGATTAGATATTAGATTTTGTTTTGATTTGCAAAATCTTATTTTCTTTGTCTATTTATGATTATAGAAAAAATAGTTTCTCCAAAATTTAGGAATCCAAATTTTAGTAGATTTTAGTCATTTTTTCCATAAAATTCAAAAACTAAAATTTTATGGTTTGCGACTCTTACCTAAATAAAGTAAATAACGTACTCCGTTATAATTATACTTTTTATTGTTGTTTTGTAGGTAAGAGTCGCATACTATAATTTTACAAAAAAAAAAAAAAAGTTTTTGAAACAAAATTATTTCTAAACAAACTTATGACATGGAAGGGGTATTCTTCGATAAAGAAAGGTCCTCATTATGCTCCTGAGAGAAAGAAGGTGGCCACCGATTTGACTCGAGAAAATCTACAAAGGTTTGTCCTATTCGTTGTCTCTTTTCAACTGTATAGGTAGAAATTATACAATAACATTGGCACTCTCGTGCAGCTGGAAAGAGTTAAGAGTTTAAGGAGTATAAGCCATAAGTGTATAACTACTTCAATGCTAAAAGAGCGTCTGTTGAGGCTGGTCATCTTCACCCCCTTCTCAAGGTAAGCTGACACCAAAAAAAGATTGTTGTATCCATTTAGTCTTTGTGTCTCAGGTGCGGAAGCAGTTTAAAGACATATTTGTTCAGATGGGGTGAGACTGTGAGAGAGACTCCTTTGGCATATATTGTAGATTTTCCATTTTTATGTTGCTTGTCAATATTAATGGTGAGCCTTCTCTTTTAACAGGTTTGAGGAGATGGTGGAGAGCAGGTATAAGGCTTTGGGAGGTCTTATTTTTTTTTTTTNTTTTTTTTTTTTTTTTTTTTTTTTTTTTTTTTTTTTGAATACCAGGAGGTTCTGGGCCGAAGCCCGTAATCCCCCCAGGCCCGAAACCACAGCATGTAATATTAGTTTCGTCCCAAGCGTCACTCGAACCAGGGAGATCTTATTAGACATCTGTTCTTGCTATTCGTGGGCTGATCTGAACCTGTTTCCTATACAATGTAGTTTCTTTAATTTTGATGCATTGTTCCAGCCTCAGCAGCACCCTGCTCGTGGTTCTCACGACACGTTCTTCCTAAAAGGTCCACAAATCTTGAGTACTTAAGTCATTGATTTTTTTGTGGGACAGATTTTTCTCGGTTGCTTGATGACATCCCGATGACTATCTAAACATTTTGAGTTGTAAATCTTTCTTTGAATGTAGCTCCGTCTACGGCAAGGACACTTCCAGAAGATTATGTTGAGAGGGTGAAACGTGTTCACGAGTCTGGTGGATATGGGTCAAGAGGGTAAGTAACTTGTACTAGTTTGCAACTAATTTATAATTAATTACTCTGACATGGCCTTTTGCATTGAAGGTATAATTGTGAATGGAAGAGAGAAGAAGCAAACAAGAATCTTCTCCGAACTCACACAACAGCTGTCTCGTCTAGGATGCTTTATGAACATGCTCAGGTCTGTTTAGACTTTAGCTTATTAGCGTTTCAATTCTCAATCCCATAACTGTGTTATGTTTCCAAGTGATGATTCTCTTTACTAGCTAGCCACTTACAGGTTGTAGTATTATAACTAGATTTCTTTCTATCTTTTTGTAGAAACCTTTTGTCCCCAAGAAGTATTTTTCGATTGATCGTGTGTTCAGAAATGAGGCTGTTGATCGGACCCATCTCGCAGAGTTCCATCAAATAGAAGGTATAGTACTTAGATTGGCATAATGTTCTTTGAAACTTTTTGAATTTGCATAATAAAATCGGCTAAATGATATCTCATGTTTTGATCAGGTTTCATATGTGACCGGGTCCTTGCATTGGTAGACTTGATTGGTGTATTAGAAGACTTCTTCTCACGCTTAGGCAAACGTTTCCTTAAATCGCCATTTGATTCGCAATTTTGTGTCTCGTACACTCGAGATGAGAAACAAAATCTCTTATGCGGATTATGTTTTTCAGGAATGCCAAGGCTGAAGTTCAAGCCAGCTTACAACCCTTACACAGAACCAAGCATGTAGATCTTTAGGTAACTAATAAAAACTATATAATCTTGTAAAATATGTATAAAACCTAGAGACATAAAAAAGGTAAAAATTAACATTGTCTGTTACTGGATTTCAGCTACCATAAACAATTATACAAGTATGTGGAGATTGTAAACTCTGGAAATGCTTCTACCGATGGGTCTCCCTGAGGATGTCGGAGTCATAGCTTGGGGTCTTGGTCTTGAAAGGTATGATTTTTTAATTCCCCCAAAACATCTCATGTTCATTGCTGATATTTTTTTAATTTGTGTTCATAAACCAGACCAACAATGATATTGTATGGTATTGACAACATCCGAGATCTCTTTGGACACAAGGTAACCACAAGATCTTTTTCTTCTTAAGACAGTTTTAGATAACATTCTCTTTGCTTCAATACTCAATCCCTGTTTTGTTCTCCATCGCAGGTGGATCTCGGTCTCATTAAACGGAATCCGATCTGTCGAATTGGAATCTGAGTGAGATTTAATTTCATGTGTTCTTGATTCAAAACAGTCTCCTTTATTTTTAAAGTCTTTTTCTTTTTTTCACCTCTTGTGTACAGTACTCGACTTCAGTTGCACACAACTGCAATCTTACTTTTAGGTATATTGCTCTGTTCTTTTTGTACTTATGTTGATCAAAAGTTGAACCATTCAGGATCACATAAAAGGTTACCATGAATTATATATCATCTAAAACTCGAATATGCTTCTCATCTCCTATTACATAATGAGAGGCAGACTTCTCAACCAAAGTGGATTATAATGATGTTCTATGTGCTTTCGATGATGCGCCTTGTTTCCTCGATAATCACAACCGCCTTGGTATAGACATCATACCAAAGAAAAGCTATAAATAAGGTTCTAGGGTTTCAACAGACTTTGAAGGAACGACGAATAGACTTTGTAAACAAGTTAATGTCTCCGACAATAAAATAATAAAAAGTTAATTATCAATTTGCTTGTCAAAGAAGCAATACTCGAAAATAGGTTTTAATAATAAAACTTTTCTTTGTTCTCTCACAACTGAAAGACAAAGATCATCACCTGGAGATTGTTATATCTCATCATCATCATGCTCGTCAAGCCAGTATGTCTCCAGAATCTCGAAAGCCGTCCTGGCGATTTTATACCCGTCGTCAAATTGTAGGTTCTCAATCTTTTTCACCCATTCCGCATCATCAGTCAGTTGGCGATGAACATTCACATGATCTCTTGAGTTCTTTTTCTCCGCCTCTCCAACCTTCATAATGTTGTCCAATCCATCGAGACACACTGAGACGATCTCTGGATCTGAACATACCAGGAGATCACATAAAGACTTTATGCAACTCTGATCCACCATGTATCTGAATCACACCAATGGAACATTGTGAATTGAATGATCAATAAAAAGCAATGAAAAGTTATAAAAAGACAAAAAAAGAGAGAACACAAGGACATATACTTGATTTGATCACGAGAACCACGCACGAAGGCATTTGAAATTGCCAATGCAGCTACTTTCTGTACGTCAAAATCAGCATTTTGAGCCAGATTGACCAACTTTGGAATCAAATTCTCATCAATCACTGCCTGTTAAAATATAAAACAATTAGTGATAGCAAAATGTACCGGTGGTCATGTAGTAGTGAAGAAGCAACAAAAACTTGTCACTTGAATTTGTATAAGTTCTACAACATTAACAATCAAAAACTACTCACCTGAATTTGTTCTTCAGGGCCTGAAGTGATGCCTGAAATCGTCGAGCAAGCTTTCTTCTTGATAGTGTTCGTATAGTCTATCTGATGGTTCTGATCAGTAAGCAGGTTGGCAAGACGTGGTAAAGCACCACAATCTATCACAATCTGAAAAATAAGTTCAAAGAGGTTTATTCAGATCCTAAGCGAGAACAATGCACTTTAATGTTTCGTTCAAAATCAAATCGCAACATATGACAAAGTAAGCATTGCATCAAAGTAAGAGGTTCCATAAATGGAATAAAAAATACATACTTGCGTCTGCTGATTATTTCCATTAGCTATAATCTTAATGGTGAATAGTGCAGACTCAATCACAGATGGAGAAGGGTTTCTGCAAAAGAAAAAAATTTCAGCCCTTCATTATCTAAAACATGTAGCAAAGGCTATAAAATATAGTTTTGGAGTAAGTACTAACTCAAGAAGTTCAACAAGTCTTGGGACAAGACCAACGTCGATAAAATTCTGGATAGTTTCTTCTGAACCATCACATAGATGATAAAGTGCCCAACAAGCATCTGCCAAGAATTCTTCATTGATATCATCTACTTTTAGAGCTCTTTTAAGTGTAGTTAGAGCAGGTTTCATCTGTTAATCATGTTTCTATATGTTAGTGTATACAAACTGAGGAAACAAATCCGAGAGAGAGAGAGAGAAGCAAGAAGACCTATGTTTCAAAGATATTATTAAGCTAGAAATTTTAAGATCCAAAGATATCTTAAGATCCATGTTCAGATTTTGAAGTCTTAGATAAGGAATCTTTTCGACAAACAAAAAAAAAGATAAGGAATCTATCAAACTTGTTAAAAGAAAAAATTATTCATAAACAAACAACGTATGCCAAATCTAAAAAAAAACTGTAATAATGAATAAACAGTTTGGGTGCGAAAGTTCGTTATAAAAGTAAATCCAAATTGAGTTATCCCGCGAAAATCCGTTGGAAAACAAATTTAAGCCAGATTCTTACAAAAAGAAACAACATGGTAAACTTTGGAAAAGAGATTTAGGTTTATAGAACATGTTTGCTGAAAGATCCTAAGACATATCTCCAAAATGAAGTTTAACAAATTTGCAAACACAAGCATTCGATATAATCGAACAAAAGGGTTTCAAAAATCGAACAAAGGGTTTCAAAACAAAAAAAAACCATCGAAAACCCAAACTATATATACATACAAGCAATCAAAAAATTTTTAAGATTCACAAATCAGAAACTTTTGCCTATCAATCAAACCATTTTTTATATATATAATTATGTGAATTTCATTAAAATGATCAATCAAACCATGGCTGATATCTTTACTCATAACCCAGGCCAGTACGCTACAAACCAATTCACAAACCATACAAAATTCCCTAAAATTTGACAGCCTAACAAAATCCAGACTAAGCCTCTAAACAACGAACCCATGCATCATCAAAGGAAAAAGAGTATAGAAGAAGAGTAAAATCAAACCAAAGTACTGCAAGGTTCATTATACCTCTTCGTTTGTGGATACGAACAGCTTCTCAGACTTGTGGGTGAGTTTGTTTTGCCCTCTTCTTATCTTATGTAGTCAGATTATGTAGTCAAAGAATTAATAAATATTTATTTTCTGTTTTTTTTGTGTTTTTTTTTTTTTTACTTTTGCATCAACTTTAAAGTTAAAAAACACTGTCAAAATTAAACCTTTAAGAATATGTGGCAAGGACTAGTACACATCATCTTTCTATGGTAAATTTTTTTTTCTTCAGTCAAAACTTTCATCATCCCAATTTCAAATTATGTCCATATATACAAAATAATCATTTTTACTAGGCGTTTCTATATCTCTCTTTCTTACACGTAACCGGTACAGTAAAACCTCTATAAATTAATAATATTGGGACTACAA
>OVAQ01001302.1:0-16194 GCA_900406345.1 Erysimum cheiri | reverse complement strand
TTTCCCGCCAAAAACGCTGTTTCACAAATTTTCCCGCCAAAAAACGGGTTTTCACAAATTTTCCCGCCAAAAACGCTGTTTCACAAATTTTCCCGCCAAAAACGCGTTTTCATAAATTTTTCCCGCCAAAAACGCGTTTTTACAAATTTTCCCGCCAAAACGCGTTTTCATAAATTTTTCCCGCCAAAAACGCGTTTTCACAAATTTTCCTGCCAAAAACGCGTTTTCACAAATTTTTTCCGCCAAAAACGCGTTTTCACAAAAATTTCCCGCCAAAAACGCGTTTTCACAAATTTTCCCGCCAAAAAACGCGATTTCACAAATTTTCCCGCGAAAAACGTTATTTCTTAAATTTTTCCCGCCAAAGACGCGGTTTCATAAATTTCCCCCAAAAACGCGGTGATGGTGATGATGATGATGATGATGATGATAGTGATGATGATGATGATGATAGTTATGGTAGTAAATTAACTATTAATTATTAATTGTGATTGTCATTTTAATTATAAAAAAAATATTAAATGGATCAACCCATTTAACCCATTAATCTAATAATTTAAATGAGTTATGTGTTAACTCAAACCATTTACTAAATGAGTTGGGTTGACTCATTATCTATTAAGTATTGATTCTATGTGGGTATGCGTTAGTTTGAGTTGGTTTAACCAACTTGACATCCCTATTTGTTTAAATCATAGTTTCACGCGAAATTTCGATTTTTATTCTAACCACAATAAATTATTTTTTTTTTTAAAATAAAAAACAACACAACAAATCAAAACTATACTTTTTTTTTTGTCAAGGGCGCAAAACTATACAAAATTTTATTTTCAATAACGCTTAAATTTGACGGTTTACGTTCGGTTATATTAAAAAACGCGTTTTAAAATAAAAATTGAAGTAAACCAACTTAGTAACCAAAACTCAACCCGACCTAACTTTGCGTGGTTGTGGGTTGAAATGCTCTTCGTAAGAATGATTGCATACAAAATCAGCTTGAAGATAATACATATTCCTTCCGTTTTCGAATAGTTGTCGTTTTAGAGCATTTTTTTTGTGTTAAATTAGTTGTCATTTTAAGGTAATAATGTAACTTATGCCAATAACTACCCAAATTACCCTTATTTAATTAAACACAAATTATTTGTAAATAATTACTTGTCATTTTTATGAGTTTAATATAGTCATTGTATACTTTTTCTTAATTTGTCCAAGTTAAAACGATAACTTTAAATAAAAAAAAGGGAGTATAAAATAAGTGAGCCTACTTGACCCAATAAAAGCCTTTTGGGCCCATTAACCTTTTTTTTTATCCACTTTTAATTCGAATTATTTAGTTTCCCGCTAAAACTGTCTACGCTCTCTTAAATCCCTAAAACTCGAAAACAACAAAAAAGGAATTAAAAAAACAAAAAAACAAAATCAAATATTCAATTTCGTTTTTTCGAATTCCAATTTCTTCATTTCTCTCCGGCGAGTCACCGGAAACTAAACCGACGATTTAAGAAACGAAAGCCGGTCAAATTTCACTTGTCTGAAACTAAAGTCAACACCGAGTTGACCGGAGAGTTTAGTGGTGCGTAATGGAGGAAGACGAACCAATGGGTGAGTTTCGCAACGGCGAGTCTGAGCCTAACCAGAAGAAATCTGGAACTCCGAGACTATATATTAAAGAGCTTATAATGAGAAACTTCAAATCATACGCTGGTGAACAACGCGTCGGTCCTTTCCACAAGGTTAGGGTTTTTGATTTTACCTTTCCTCAATCCATTTTCGCAAAATTGGACGAAATTGTAAGCTAATTGGAGAAATTGTAAGCTAATTAGGTTTGGGTATTATCGCGTTTTGTTGAATTTGTGAGTTAAATGTAATTAGGTTTGGGCTAATTCATTTTCGCAAAATTGGAAGCCAATTAGGTTTCGGCTTCATCGCGTTTTCTTGAATTTGCGAATTACGTTTGAATTTACTGAATTTTTTTAATTTGGATTGTTTGAAATTTCAGAGTTTTTCTGCTGTGGTTGGACCTAATGGAAGTGGAAAGAGTAATGTGATTGATGCCATGTTGTTTGTATTTGGGAAACGAGCTAAACAGGTAACTTTACTCGTGCGTTTATCTCTTAGTTACGTTCTTTGATTGAGCTTTGTTTGAGTGGAATCTTTATGTTTATTTGTTATCAGATGAGGCTCAACAAAGTCTCAGAGCTAATTCACAACTCAACTAATCACCAGAACTTGGATAATGCTGGAGTTTCTGTACAGTTTGAAGAGATTATCGATTTGGTAATGTTGTTGTCTGCTTACCTTTTATTGGAGACCTTATTGCATGATAAGGAGCTTTTTGTTACTTAAAATGCGAAATCGTGACAGTTTTTTTTAACAAGAATGTTTTGGTGAATATCTTGCATTATTGTTTAATGTAGCTCTTTAGGAAAGATTATGAAGTTTTTGACTTTTGTGTCTCTGTAAATTTCTTTTGAGTTTGGAAAAGATTTTTAGTAATGTGAATTGTTATTTTGAAATTAATACAGGAAGATGGAACGTATGAAACGGTTCCTGGAACTGATTTCATGATTACTCGGGTTGCATTTCGAGATAATTCGTCTAAGTATTATATCAATGAAAGGTCGAGCAATTTCACTGAAGTTACCAAAAAACTGAAGGGAAAAGGAGTTGATCTTGACAACAACCGTTTCTTGATTCTTCAGGTTCTCACGTTAGAGATATTTCCTTTATTTTATTAAGTTTTACATGTGTTCTCTATTAATGGTGTTTCTTTAATGTTTACAGGGGGAGGTAGAACAGATATCGCTAATGAAGCCAAAAGCACAAGGTCCTCATGATGAAGGTTTTCTTGAATATCTCGAGGATATTATTGGAACGAATAAATACGTGGAGAAGATAGATGAATTAAATAAGCAGTGAGTGATCCATACATTCTTTATTAAGCAGTGAATGACCAGTGCCCAAGAATTGCGGTTGAGGCGCATTGCTTGAATAGAAAATGAAATATCACCTGCTTTCTTCATATTTTGCTTGACCAGTGACCAATGCATGTACATATTTTGCTATTTTGTGAATGGGTTCATAATTCACTAGGAAGATTTAGATGTAACTGGTTCCTGATTCGTTGAATGCTATTATTATAACTGTAATTGCCTCTATGAAATTTAGGCTTGAAACCCTCAACGAAAAGCGGTCTGGAGTTGTTCAAATGGTGAAATTGGCAGAGAAAGAAAGAGACAATTTAGAGGTTTGTTGACGTTTTCCCTTCTTGTATTCGATCTGGTTTTGTTGCAAATGTTGTTAATGTGCTTTTGGAACAGGGTGTGAAAAATGAGGCGGAGACTTACATGCTGAAAGAGCTATCACATCTTAAATGGCAAGAAAAAGCTACAAAAATGGCTTATGAAGATACTGTAGCTAAAATTACTGAACAGAAAGAAAGCTTGCAGAGTTTGGAAAATAGTCTAAAAGATGAGCGGTAAGCGTTACTGAAATTTCTTGGAAATATCAAAAGAAGATATATGTACTTGTAACAAACATCGTAACATTTCTGTTTCCCAGAGTGAAAATGGATGAGAGTAATAAAGAGTTAAAAGAATTTGAGTCTGTGCATGAAAAACATAAGAAGAGACAAGAGGTATGTCTGAAATCCATATGTGTTCTGCTCTCATGCTTATCGCTGATGAGGATAGTTATTCAATTTTTTTTTCACTCCTAAGTTTCTACAAATGGTGAATCACCTTATCTTCCTTTGCAATGATTAGGTTCTTGATAATGAACTTAACGGCTGTAAGGAGAAGTTCAAAGAGTTTGAAAGGCAGGACGTAAAGCATAGGGAGGACTTGAAGCATGTGAAGCAAAAAATCAAGAAACTCGAGGATAAACTTGAGAAGGTTAATAGTTGTAGAAGAATGGTTAACCTTTTTATGCTTGCATATACCTTACCTGTGTTTTTATGCAGGATTCATCCAAAATCAGTGATATGACAAAGGAGTGTGAGGACTCGAGAAATCTAATACCTAAACTTCAGGAAAATATTCCAAAGCTTCAAGAGATCTTGCTAGACGAGGAGAAGGTACTGGAGGAAATCAAAGAGAAAGCTAAAGGTGTGGTATGCTTTAGGATCTTATGCCCCCAATATTGATGTCCTTATTACCCTGGCAGCTTCTTCAACAACATTGCATTAACAAGCACTTGGAATTGGCAACTTGTTAAACATGCTAGTACACATCTATAATGTTTAGCTTTATCAGTAAGCTTGTTCATTTGATTATTTCTGCCATTTGTTACAGTTGAAACTGAAGGTTTCCGGTCTGAGCTTACAAAAATTCGTGCTGAATTAGAACCTTGGGAAAAAGATCTAATTGTGCACAGGGGAAAGCTTGATGTTGCATCATCTGAAAGTGAACTCTTGAGCAAGAAGGTACATCTCATATAGTAATAACGATTTGCTTGGGGTCAAGAACTTTTGCTTGTCAAAATATATTGACTCATCTTCAAAAAGATTTCTTGAGAGATTTTTATTAGTTTACTCCAACTAGTTCTCTATAGAATCCGTTTACCATAGTCAAATCTTTATATACTTCCTGGAGCTGCTTTCTCTTTGAATAATTCAAAATACTGTTGGACGACTAATTTTTTGTATCTGTTTGAACATTACCACTTTGTTATTCTAGCATGAAGCTGCTCTGAAAGCCTTCACAGATGCTCAGAAACAGCTCTCTGATATATCAACGAGAAAAGAAGAAAAAGCTGCAGCAACTACCTCTATGAAAGCTGATATAGAGAAGAAGAAACATGAAGCAATCGAAGCTCGGAAAGTGGAAGAGGTACTTTTATTAGGATAGGACTGTAATTTGTGCAGCTTAGATGGTGAAACTGAGAGTATGCATCTTAACTTCTGCAGGAATCACTTAAACAACAAGAAACACTTATTCCACAAGAGCAGGCAGCCAGAGAAAAAGTTGCAGAGCTCAAATCAGCGATGAATTCTGAGAAGAGTCAGGGTGATGTTTTGAAGGCAGTTTTACGAGCTAAGGAGAACAATCAAATTGAAGGAATATATGGAAGGATGGGGGATTTAGGTGCCATTGATGGTAAGTATATGGGTCTATCATTTAGTAGAAACATTGCTCTGTCCTTTAATATTGCAGACTGTTATTTTCTCCTTGTAGTATGAGGTGTTAAATTTTGAATGACAAAAATTTTCATGTTAAATGTTTTTAGATGTAAATTCACAGTTGCTCGTCTAAATTATTTTAAATGTAATACAGCAAAGCTAACAATCACTGACATGGCTGTCCTTTTTTGCAGCAAAATTTGATGTCGCCATATCAACTGCGTGCGCTGGCCTTGATTACATTGTTGTGGAAACAACTTCTGCAGCACAAGCATGTGTTGAGCTGCTGCGGAAGGGAAATCTAGGCATTGCAACATTTATGATATTGGTATTGCATACCACTTTTCGTTTATATGCTTCGAATCTTACTAGCCTGGCCATTTTCATTAGAAATGCTAAGTTAAACAGAAGAATCTTTATACAGGGATCTTTAGATCTGTGATACTGAATTGGTCTTCGTAAACTATTATATCTAATTAGGAAGTTATGAGCGTGTTATGGTGGATTTTGAATCAGCAAATCAAATGCAATAGGTAGCGCTCTGATATATCCTCAAGGGGACTGAATCCGAAACTTCAGATTATTTTGCCAAGTAGGTTCTAGTTATTCCTCGTGCAAAGAAAGAGTGAATAATCCTTCTACAATATTGTTTTTGCAGGAAAAACAAACAGATCATATACATAAACTGAAGGAGAAAGTGAAAACACCCGAGGATGTACTACGCCTCTTTGATCTGATCAGAGTTAAGGATGAAAGAATGAAACTTGCATTCTATGCAGCCTTGGGGAACACTGTTGTGGCAAAGGATCTTGATCAGGTATATTATGTTTGCTCATCAAGACTGACTCAGTTACGGAATTCATTTACTGAAATTAATCAATTATGAATTCAGCTAAGCTCAGCTAATCTAGTGAAACCCAAAATGGGCAATACCTCTTTAAATACAAAGTTTCTCTGGACTCAAAGCTGAGCTATGATTTTCTTGCTTATTAGGCAACACGTATTGCATATGGTGGGAACAGAGATTTTCGGAGAGTTGTGACTCTTGATGGAGCTCTCTTCGAAAAATCTGGTACTATGAGTGGAGGGGGAGGCAAGCCACGTGGGGGCAGAATGGGAACTTCTATTCGAGCCACTGGTGTGTCTGGCGATGCTGTTGCTAATGCAGAAAATGAGCTCTCCAAGATTGCTGACATGTTAAGCAACATCCGTGAAAAGATTGGCAATGCTGTGAGACAATATCGAGCTGCAGAAAACGAAGTCTCTCGCCTGGAGATGGAACTGGCGAAAAGCCAAAGAGAGGTACTGTCTTCTGTGAATTTATCAGTATAACCCTCCCTATTGAGATATGCGATCAAATTTCCCTAAATGTAATCAATTGTTTCTTTCTTCCATCCTTTAGATTGAAAGTCTCAATTCAGAGCATAATTATCTCGAAAAACAACTAGCTTCCCTGGAAGCTGCGTCTCAGCCAAAGACAGATGAGATAGACAGGCTTAAGGAGCTCAAGAAAATCATTTCCGATGAAGAAAAAGAGATTGAAAAACTTGAGAAGGGTTCTAAACAGCTGAAGGATAAAGTACGTAGCATCAGTAACTCTTTTTATATTTTGAAATGTGGCACTTCCTCCTTCCTAACTGTTTTTGCTCTAACCAGCCATTTTTATGAAAACCTTGAAATGCATTTTCCTTGGGTGCTTAGCTCAGTAAATGCATAATCTATGGAGTTGTTCCTTTGTTTATTATCCTTTAATATAGAACTACTGCATTTAAACTGATGAGGTTTCTTATTTTAGGCTACGGAGCTGCAAACCAACATAGAAAATGCTGGTGGGGAAAAATTGAAAGGACAAAAGGCAAAGGTTGAGAAGATTCAGACTGTAAGTTTGTCTTTGCTCTTAGCATGCTGTATTAGTGAACTCACAGTTAGTGTGTCCTAATTTATGTTGCACATGTTTAGGATATCGACAAAAATAATACAGAGATCAATCGGTGTAATGTTCAAATAGAAACAAACCAGAAACTGATAAAGAAGCTGACTAAGGGGATTGAAGACGGGACTCGAGAGAAAGCAAGACTAGAGGGTGAGAAGGAAAAGTTGCATATGACTTTCAAAACTATTGAACAGAAAGCATTCGCAATCCAAGAAACTTATAAAGAAACACAGAAGGTTATAACTGTTCTTATCTCTGTTATCTAGATACTCTTTGGATAAGAGTCACATAGCAGTCCTTTCTTTTTGTTGTTTAGTTGATTGATGAGCATAAAGACGTGCTGGCTGGAGCAAAGTCTAATTATGAGAACCTGAAAAAGTCTGTGGATGAGTTGAAGGCATCTCGGGTAACAAACTACTAAATCTTTTTCTTTCTTGCTGGTTGCTGTATTTCTTTGCGTTGTTTTCATCATCTTAACTTTAATTGAATACAGGTAGATGCAGAATTCAAAGTCCAAGATATGAAAAAGAAATACAATGAATTAGAAATGAGAGAGAAAGGCTACAAGAAGAAACTCAACGACTTGCAGATTGCACTTACAAAGCATATGGAACAGTACGTATGGTAAACCCTTCAGTCCATGATTACCTCATTTTCATCTAAAATTTATCATTCTCCATTGCAGAATTCAGAAAGATCTTGTTGATCCGGATAAGCTTCAAGCAACATTGATGGATAATAATTTGAATGAAGCTTGTGATCTGAAAAGGGCTCTTGAAATGGTTGCCTTGCTGGACGCTCAGCTAAAAGAGTTGAATCCAAATCTTGACTCAATCGCCGAGTAAGAATTTCATTGTTGTTTCTTCCTTACTCCAATTGACACATGTTCCTCTAGCTTTCTTGATTGTTTGCTGTAATTACTTAAAGGTACCGGGGCAAAGTAGAACTTTACAATGGACGGGTAGACGAACTTAACACTGTGACTCAAGAGCGTGATGACACAAGGAAGCAGTATGATGAATTGAGAAAGAGAAGGTATTACACACCTCTAGTTTTTTCTCCATTTTTTATCTGTTTCTCTTTTGTTCTCAGTCTCATGAAGCTACACTTTACTTGGATGACTATGAATTCATTTCAGATTGGATGAGTTTATGGCAGGATTTAACACAATATCGTTAAAGCTCAAAGAAATGTATCAGGTTAGTTTACTTTTGAACATTGTTTACAACTCCATAAGCTCGGCAAATAACAACAGGGTGTATAATGATAATTATCCTGAGAATGATAAGAAAACTTACAAGTCCATGAATCATGGTGTCTTTCTATGAATGCTGCTTTTCAAATCTTACAAGTTGAGCATAATCCTTCGCCTATCTGTATCCCTGATAAATTATACCAATACGATTCTGCAGATGATCACTCTCGGAGGTGATGCAGAGCTCGAGCTGGTAGACTCACTAGACCCTTTCTCAGAAGGTGTGGTTTTCAGTGTGAGACCTCCCAAGAAAAGCTGGAAGAACATTGCAAACTTATCGGGTGGTGAAAAGGTCTTTTACACAAAAACAAACATCTTTACACTCTATTTAACCACTCTGTCTCTTAACTCTCTATCTCTTTTACTTACACAGACACTTAGCTCACTCGCACTAGTCTTTGCACTCCATCACTACAAGCCCACTCCACTTTACGTCATGGACGAAATCGACGCTGCTCTCGGTAACTCTTCCCACTTCCTCCATTCTCATTTTCATCTCCCAAAATCTCATTTGATCCCTAATCGTTTTAACTCTTTTTCAACACCAGACTTCAAAAACGTATCAATCGTTGGACATTACGTAAAAGACCGTACTAAAGATGCTCAGTTCATTATCATCAGGTCAGTTCAAAATCTCCTACTTTATTTCCAACAGACCAAATCAGTTTTTGAGGTCTAATATATGAACACTATGGTGAATTGGTGCAGTCTGAGGAACAACATGTTTGAGTTAGCAGATAGATTGGTGGGAATCTACAAAACAGATAATTGTACAAAGAGCATTACAATTAATCCTGGAAGCTTTGCTGTTTGTCAGAAATCTCCTGCTTAGTCTCTTTACTAAATGACTACATTAACCACTTAGTGTATTGTGTTGTAATGGTTTTTGGTGTGTGTTGGGGTTGCTACTGTTTAATGAGATTTGCTTTTATTTAGGTTGGGATTAACATTAATCATGTTATAAATTATATAACTTGGATAATGTTTTGTAAGTATTTGGTTATGTGAGTCTACTTTTTGACCAATATCATATTGGTCAAAGTCAACCATTTGTATTTTTTTTTTCTTCCTTCAAAGCAATTTGACGTTTGAAAATTGGATTGGAGACGACTCGATATAGTCATCAGATTGTTAGTTAGACTGGACTTTTGAATAAAAAAAATACATATTTAATAAATAAATATAAAAATTGATATATATATACTGAAATCCGAGAACGGAACCAAAACCAAACCGAAAAGCTCGGTTTCAAAACTGAACCGAAGAGTTATAATACCCTATCGGATTCTAAATGTTTATACTTGAATGATCCGAACCAAAAACCAAATAATACACGAAATCTGAAATAAAATTAAAAAATATTAGTTATAATTTTTTTACCTAAAAATACCAAATAGTAATAAACATGTAGTACCTAAAATAACCTAAATATCCAAAGAAATCTTCTATTTGTCAAAATTATACAATTTTTTGCAAAATTTAACCAAATTTTTTTAAAATTAAATCAACTGTTATTAAAATTGAACAAATATTTAGTTTTTTTCTTTCTTTAAAAACCGAACCGAAACCGAAAACAAGATGAATACTCATAAAAAATCCAAATGGATAATAAACTCTCATACCCAAATTACCGGAATCCGAAAAAACCCGAACGGAATCCGATCCAAAACCCTAATGCCCATGCATACAGTGAAACCTTTTTTATTTTTTTGGGACAATTATATAGTAAACCCTTCTAAACTTCCATTGATCTATATAATAATTTATTTAGCTTTGATTTCAAAGCTCTACAATATTTATGAGTTTTTGGTATACTTTGAAGTCATCTAAGAAAAGTTAAATATACAAAATAGTCATTCCACTTCTTTTTTCTTCTGAATTAGTGGGTAGAATATAAGCTTTTAGGAATCTGGATGCTAAATCCATGTTAAGTACATTTTGTTAGCATGATAATTGCCAATTATTAGTATTGGTACACCTAATTTTCTCGTATTTTCAAATTTCAAAGCAAGTTTATTTCTTTTTTATTATTAAGACCAAATTATTCTGATTGACAAGACCCGTAATAAGACCACAAAATGCCTCAAACACAAAATGCTCTAATCGTAGTGAAATAACACAACACTTTCATTTGAACAAAAAAAAAAAAAACACTTTCATACAACTCAATGTTCACAAACAACATAGTTACAACATCTTCTTTGTGTTCCCAACTCACAAAGACTCTTATTGTCTCTAAAATGAAACCATTTTATTCGTAGCAAAGGAAAGTGATCTTCACAAATCTTTGGTGGGGAAACAAAGACATAATAAAGATAGATAAAAGGCACAGAGAAATTCATCAAGCCGCGGGAGAATCATCGTGTACAAACTTCTCAAACTCTTCCCTACTCTTCCCATTCGGATTCTTCTTCCATTCCATGAACTTCTTCGACGCCTCTATGAATTTCTCCATATGAAGTCGCTTCCATTCCTACCAAATCCAAACACATTAAGCAATAACTTCAAAAAGACTCATTAGTTTTCGAATGAATCAAGAAGTTAAGTTTCAAACCTCGAAATCCCATTCTCCATACATATCAGGATCATCCTTGTTTGCCCATACATAAGTTTTCACAGTCATCTTCTCAGAAGTGTCCTGAATATAATCAAGATTACAAAGCTTCAATCTTTAAAGCAATCTCAAGATCATTAAAGATTTATCGTAGTAACGCGATTAAGTGGTAACTTACAGTTAATATAACTTCAACAGTCTTCCTTTCATAATCAGCTCCTTCAATCATATCTAAATTCTCTAACTGAGCATCTGTTAATCCAGTTAGTATCTACACCAAAAACATCAACACATTTCTTCAGATTTTAAGATACAAAATTAAATCAAAGAGAAAAAGAAACAAATTTAGAAAATTTCTTCATTCAAATCTACAAATTTTACATATTCAATCAAAACAAGAGTGTATTAGACCGGAGATAAACCAAAAACCTTAATTTCCCAATTATTTTCTTCAGATTCTCAGATCAAATATTGAAAAATCAGAGAGACACATAAAAAAAAAATCAAAATATAGAAATTTCCCTTCATTCAAATCAAACCTTTAAATTAAATACACTAAACAAATCAAAGGAGTGTACTAAACCGGAAACAAAGTTCACAACTTCAGAAATTAATATGATTTAAACCAAAATAAACCACTAATTTCACAATTCTTTTCTTCAGGTTCTCAAATCAAATATTGAAAAATCAGAGTCACATAAAATAAACAAAAAATTTAGAACTTTTCCTTCATTCAAATCAACCAAACCTTTAAATTAAATACACTAAAAAGATCAAATAGTGTATTAAACCGGAAATAAACCGGAAACAAAGTTCACAGCTTCAAAAATTGTTGATTCAAGAACCCTAAATTTCCCAATCACAAAGAACCAAAGATAATCATCACAAAGTCAGAGATGAAATAAAAAACCTTGCCGTTGATGACTCCATTCTCAGAAGGAGAAATACATGGATGCAAACGACCTTTGAGTCTATACAAATGACTACAAAAAAAAAAAAAAAAAAACCCAGAAATCAGATTTGATCAATCTCAGACGAAATCGAAGATCGGAGAAGTGAAGAAAGAACGTACTAGCCATGGAGTTGAGCGGAGATGGTGTCAGGATTACATTCGAGGATTAAACCAACGACGGATGGTTCTTGAAAACTACCGTAGACGAAGACGTTGTGTAACGGAGGAGATTGATCGGAAGTTGTCATCTTTTCTTGATTTGACTGAAAATAGTTGAAGAGAAATGAATGAGTGAGTGCTCTATTTATTATTTTTGTTCTTATTGATTTGATTTTGATTGTCGCCTAATCTTCTTGACTATTTTTTGATTCTTTTTTTGTTTGTTTAATGGAGATCAATCGCGGTGGCAATTATTTAAAGGGTTAAGGGTGAGAGGACCAAGTCAACTTTAATAATTTGTATGTGGATCAAATGGAGATCCTATATTCAACCAAATTATCTTTGGAGTGTTTATTACAAAAGTATTTTCAAAAATATTAGTATTAATTTTTTGGTTTCGGTTTTAACCGGAAAATTTCAGATATTTTGAGATTATTCATGATATTTTTCGAGTATTTTCGGAGATTTTTTATTTTTGTGTATCTTTTAGTTATTCGGTCTAAAAGTTATAATATTTTAGATATATAATTATATTTAAGATGTTTCAGATATTCATTAAGTTCATGTAGTTATAAAGTAAGACTCAAAGTTTTGTGTATAAATATAATAAAATAACAAATTTATGAGATTATTGACTGTTTCCTATAGTATTACTAAAATATTATTTAGATAATCTCCAAAATTTGAATATTATTAACTTTTAGTTTAGTTGAACTATNGAAAAAAAAAAAAAAAAAAAAAAAAAAGAACTATTCAAATGTTCTGTATTGGAGTTTTATTGTTAGAATATTCTTCTAGTGCATAAGAAGAAACTATAATGTACAATTCTAACAATCAACTCTTAAACTACAATAACTCAACTTATTAATAATAGAATTCATAATTCTCAAACAAAGATCACAGAAATCAGAATTAACACAAACAAAATCAAATACAAGACTCAAGTCTCAACTTCCAACAACACACAAACACAATTTATTCATAACACTCTTTACTTACTCACTCTTCTTCAAAGATTAGCCCGGAAATAACAAATGATGTTTGTTCATCAAACAATCATCAATCCTCAGACAATACCAATGGTTCTACAGCTTCATCTCTACTCTTTCCATTTGGATTCTTGTTCCATTCCAACACTTTCTTAAACGTCTCCACAAATTTCTCCGCATGAACCACTCTCCATTCCTACAAACACACAAAATCCCAACATCAACAACCTACAAACAAAGTCGATAAGACCATTGTTCGAATCCTCCCACTACGATTTCAATATGGTTAACCACTATAAATGCCTTAAATGGCAAAAAAAACGGTAAAAACAGACTCCATAGAACCATCATTCGAGTCCTCCAACTACGACTTCAATATGATTAACCACTATAAACGCCTTAAATGGCAAAAAATACCCAACACTCCACAGATTTCAAAGATACATAATCACAACATTCACTACCCGCAAAAAATAGGTAAAAACAGAGTCCATAGAACCATCATTCTGAGCCCTCCCACTATAGTTTCAATACAGTTAACCACTATAGATGGCAAAAAATACCCAACACTCCACAGATTTCGAAGATACATAATCGCAACATTCACTACCCGCAAAAAAATCGGTAAAAACAGTCCATAGAACCATCATTCGAGTCTGGTTAACCACTATAGATGTCTTAAATGGCAAAAAAAATACTCAACACTCCACAGATTTCGAAGATACATAATCATACCATTCACTACCCGAAAAAGAATAAAGAAAAACAGAGTCTATAGAACCATCATTCGAGTCCTCCAACTACGATTTCAATACATTTAAGTTTAACCACTATAAATGCCTTAAATGGCAAAAAAATACCCAACACTCAACAGATTAATACGCAACATTCACTACCCGCAAAAGAATTGGTAAAAACAGAGTTCATAGAACCATCATTCGAGTCCTCCCACTACAATTTCAATACAGTTAACCACTATAAATGCCTTAAATGGCAAAAAAATACCCAACACTCAACAGATTCCAAATACTAGTCTCACTCTCAACCTCTGATCAATATCAATTAAATCATCAATTAACAAAAAAAAAAAACACTAACCTCATAATCCCATTCTCCATACATTCTAGGATCATTTTTATTAACCCAAACATAAGTTTCAGCTTTCATCTTCTCAGAATTATCCTGCAATCAATAAAAAAATCACAATCTCAAAAAATTCCAATCAAAGACACAACAAAAGATCTGTAACTCAAAACAAAACACACTTACCATTCTTATAACTCCAACTGTGACTCTCTCATAATCAACACCTTCAATCACATCAAAATTGTTTAACTCAGCATCAGAAACTCCAGTAATTACCTTCACACACACGCAAAAATAAGACAAACCCATTTCAATTAAAAACAAACCCAATTCAATTAAAACCAAACCCAATCGATAGATCAAAATTAGAATCAAAAAGATTGAAAAAAAATCAAACCTTTCCTTTGACTTTTCCTGATTCAAAAGGTACAATACATGGATATGGAAGTCCTTTAAGCTTATACCTGTGACTGTAAAAAAAAACCCAGAAATTGTTTGTTAATTCGATCATAGAGAGAGAGAGAGAGAGGAAGAGAGTGAGAGAGAGAGAGAGAGAGCGTACTAGCCATGGAGGACGGCGGGGACTATAACGGCGGGGCGATTAAGGATCACGTCGATGACGGCGGGTTCGAGAATGCTACCGTAAACGAAGACGTTGTGAGATGGTGGATCAGAGCTAGTCATCTTCTTCTTCTGATTTTGAGATTTGATTTGATAAAATTTGGCAATGATTTTGAGATTTGTGAATTTTTTATGAGCAAATTAAAACAAAATGAGTCATTTCCTTCACCAACTTTGTTTGTTGTTCATAATTTTATTCATTTTTAAAACAATTTTTGGTCCACGTGTTTTAAAACAAATTTTATTCTGTTTTAAAACAAATGATTGGTTTACACAATTTTTTTTAGACCAACCCAATAAACATTAGCCCAAAAAAAAAAAANAAAAAAAAAAAACCCAATAAACAATGCAGTATTAACTTCTGGAGAAGTTTGAAGTATATCATAAAAGGGAAATGCAGATATATTAGTTTAATTTAGGCATGTGGCTTTGGTTAAATCCATTAATCGGTTTTTTTGAAAAATTCTATCGAAATAATCTGAGTAAATATTTAGTTTGGTTCGTTTCGGTTCAGTGTGCGAGTATTTTGGTTCGGTTACTTACTTATAATCTATAAAAATATTTGATTTTAGAAAAATTTCGATATATTTTGGTTATAATCCGGTTTACTTTCAGTCAAAAAACAGTTAAAAGACCAAAAAAAAAAAAAAATTGGGTAACCAATATGTTCAATGAACCGAATTGTACCTACCGGTTAACCGAACCCATCTGAAAATCATGTCGACGATCCCTAACCAAAATTACCAAAAACTGGTTCGGTTCGGTTTAGAAATTTCGATTTGAGTAATAGTCGCATGCCTAATTTAACAAGTAAGTACCTTTACATTTTTTTTTGAAAAAGAAAAGTGTATGCTCATCAACCATTAATTTTGTTTTACCTGTTTCATTTGTTTGTTTGGTATTATTTGTTCCGTAATCACCATTTGGATCCAGCGAGATGGCTCAATAATTACTAACTTTCGTACAAAAATTATTAGAAAGAAAAAGTGAGACTTTTGTTCTGTATCCTTCTTTCTTTTGATTAAAGTTTTTCAATATCAAAGCAGAAAAGAGAAATGGTATCGATGGACCAGAGTTTATAAGGTAAGAGCCCATTATACAAGCCTATAACTAAATCAGAGTTAGCCCATTAAATGTTAAATTAATCTGTTCATAAGAACTTAGATGTGAACCAAAGAAAGGAGCCAATTATAATTTCGAACCAACCGAGAGAGAGAGTCTTCATGTGGCTTCAGATCCGTCGAAGACATGCAAGAGAGTATTAAAGAAGATGTTAGCGAGTTTCTTCTGTTTTTTTTTTCTTTCTTTTCTAATAATTTAAATATTTCATTAAAAATGAAAACGATTTAGATGTATAATCTTAGATTATAGATTTAAAAGAGATGGTTACATGATAAAAAAAAAACTAAAAAACATGAAAACATAAATAGTTACGAAAAAACGTACTCGACATAAACACTAGGTTGAAGGAGATTGAAAGCATTATGTGTTTTGGTTCTAAAACTCAATCACCAAGGGGGAGA
>OVAQ01001300.1:8649-19140 GCA_900406345.1 Erysimum cheiri | reverse complement strand
GCTTAAACGATCTAGGGTTCATGTTAAGATTATACTAACATTTCTAATTTCTATCATACTCTTTTGGACCAAGCCAGTTTATGTTATACTATCATGAGATGTACAATATAGTTTTTGATCCGTATTGTACCGATGTGGTATAACGTATACAGTATAATCATCAGTGAAACGATAATTATAAAAAAATGGTGATAGAAACTATATTTGTTTAAATGTTAAAGTGATGACTATTTATAATCCAACTGATATATTCATTGCATGAGTAACTTTTAGGCCCTGAATGGTGACGAATTCCGCACTTAAAACCGCACCGCAATAGTGCTGTAACAATGTCAAAATATATACATGTACATATATATCTATATATTTTTATTACTATTTGAACCGCACCGCACTTCTCCCGCACCGCAAACCGCAGTTACCATTCGGAGCCTTAGAATGTTTCAGAGATGTTCAGAATGTTGAAATGTTATAGTCATGATCAAATACGAAGCTGAGAATAACCAAGTATTCGAGAGACTCTTAAGTGTCAAAGAAGGTCTCCGGATTTCAACACAAAAGGAAAGCTTTTAAGCAAGGAGAAAATTTCATTCTTTAAGGTTCACTCAAAGTCATGTGAAAAACACTTGAAGATATATTCTCACTTGATGTCTACTGTCTAGGCTCGAATCATCACGATTGGAAAATGGAAAGTGTAAGAAGAGAAATCTTTCAGGAATCCTAAAATTCCTAATGATTAATTAATCGACTTGGCATTGGTGTGTTGGATTGTCGAGTACAATAGCTGTCATAATATAGTCTTAGTCAAATGGAATCCATTTCCTTTGACCGTCAAATAGTTATGGCCTTACTTATGGGCCTTCAAAGACAGCATCCTATCCTATGGAGGCCAGGCCACCATTTTTTTTTCTTCGTAATGATATAATAATATACTTCTTCTTCTATTCTTGTATGTCAAAATATACTTCTAATCAAGAACTAATATATTACTGTATTGAACAAAGTAAAAAGTGGAAATGCCAATTGCCAAACAAGATATACAATTAATAAATTAACTTTGGTTATGATGTTTAAAATTTTGAATTAATACATATTCCCTCTGTTCTTTATTATATGATTTTCTAGAAAAAAAATTTGTTTGAAAAGAAGGATTTTCTGACTTTTGTATGCATAAATTAGCTATATAATTCGCATTCTATCATTACCTATATTTATACAAGAGATTATAACTTCAAAACCAAGTTATACGCTTTTCTAATATGTGCATTTATAACAAGGTTAAAAATGTAATTATACAAGTATTTTGTGGAAAAAAACTAGAAAAAAAAAACGGAGGAAGTACTATGTATAGACATATGACTCTCGATTTAATTTGGGTAAAATATCGATCCAAATAGTAACTCCTGCTTTATTTTCAACAACTAATTATGTGTGGTATAAAAATAAAATAAAAAACGAATTTTGGATGTGAAGAATTATGGAAGGATTTTTGAACAAGAGATCAAGATTATGATGATGACATATCTATATATATATATATATATTTTTTTTTTGCTCCAATTAAAGGCTCCATCACTGTGAATGTCTCTTATTTTGATGTCAGGTTAGGAAAAAAAAAAGAGAGAAGCATTGAGACACAGACACAGTGTATCAGTCTCTGTACTTTCACACAAGCTTCCAAGTTCTTATCACTGTACTCTTCCATTCAAATAATGCTTCTCATAACAATCTAACAATATTTTATATTTTCTTACACATTTTCATCACTCTTTCTAGGATTTTGGGTCTCGAGATTTGAGTTTAAGACTAGACGCGAGAAAGTGTAGATTTTTAAGATTCTCTCTCTCTCTTTCGATGGATTACGAACGAATCGGAAAGACCCAGGTGAGATAATGCTTCGGTTTCACGTTTCCCCAAACAGGGTTTTGCGTAAAATTAGGGATATCAAAAGCCAGATTTGGCATTTTGTCTGATTTCATAGCTTACTTCTTGATCTCTCTGTTGATTTCGTGTTTATTTGGGTCATCTCATCTCATCTCTCTCCTTTTTAAAATCACTTCAATAAACTCTTATCTTCTCCGATGAGTTTTGTGAATAGGTTACTACTAGTAGCGGCGGCGGATTTTCTCCGGGGAAGTTAAGGAGTATGCTTCTTCTTGGTGTTGATAGAAAGAAGAAAGAAGAAGAAGAATCTACTCCTACAATGAGATCTGGGTCAAATCAAATTCATGACCCTGGTAACACTTTTTTTGTGTTTTTGTTATTCGGATTCTAGGGTTTATGGTGGAGCCCCTTAATCATTTCTTAATTACCCTTTTTAAAGGGCAACACTTTTTGTCCCTATATTGTTGCTTAATGGAATCTAAAGTTTGCTTTTTTTTTTCTTAAGTTGAAATTGGTCTTGACTTATCTTTGCTTTTGTTGTCTTCAAATGTTGCAGTTGCTAGTGGTGGATTAGATGATTGCAAAGACGTTGATGTTGTGAGTGAGATTACTGATTGTTCTACTTCAGGGATGGCTCGATCGATTAGTTCGGGTCTTCAAGATTATCCGAGTCTTGATTACGAGAATGTGAATGAAATCAAGAGTGTTTCTTCTGCATCATCTGTCTTTGAGTTTCAAAAGACTGAAAAGGAGAAGGTTGCTCAAAGAATGCCTATTAGATCATTCTCTAAACCAGCTCCATCTAAATGGGATGATGCTCAGAAATGGATCGCTAGTCCAACGGCTAACCGACCAAAGACTGGACAAGTTCAGGTTCCAGGGTCAAAGAAAGGGCCTAGCTTTGGTAGGCAGTCTTCTATGAAGATTGTTGAAGTTGCTGATCAAAGAGCGGGTGCGTTTGCGGTTGAAGAACCTGATACAAAGCGAATAGATGTAAGCCAAGTGAAAAAGGACATGGGACACAAGTTTGTTAGCTGGGAAGTCGATTCATATACAGCTGCGGATTCTTATGTCAAACCGGTTCTTATGGTTGAGAACTCTATTGTAGAATCAGCAACTGAAGGTGGTCCTAAACGTCTCTTTGAGTTATTCTATTTTTATGCTCTGTGTATCTAAATCCAAAATTTACTTGCTTGCAGTCAATCTTAGTCGTCATGACTCGTCAGTTGCGACTGCGTTTGCCCAACCGCCTTCTACAGCGAGATCTGTATCGATGAGAGACATGGGAACCGAAATGACTCCAATAGCGAGCCAAGAACCTTCAAGAAATGGGACACCGATAAGGGCAACAACGCCAATCCGAAGTCCTATATCTTCTGAACCTTCAAGTCCCGGGAGACAAGCATTAGCATCTCCTATGAGTAATAAGGAACTATCAGAGAAAGAGCTTCAAATGAAAACAAGGAGAGAGATTATGGTGTTAGGTACTCAACTTGGTAAATTAAACATTGCTGCTTGGGCTAGCAAAGAGGATGAAGACAAAGACGCTTCAACATCACTAAAGACCAAAGCTTCTCTACAAACTTCTAAAAGCGTTTCTGAAGCTCGTGCTACCGCATGGGAGGAAGCGGAAAAGGCTAAGCACATGGCTAGGTACCCGAAAGTTGCATTGTTTATCATAGTGCTCTAGTTTTCCTGGATACTTTAAGCTTATAATGACTTTTGTAATCTCCAGGTTCAGACGTGAAGAGATGAAGATTCAAGCATGGGAGAATCATCAGAAGGCGAAATCTGAAGCCGAGATGAAGAAAACCGAGGTAAAGTACACTAACATAGCTATACTCAAATACAAGTAATGATTGAACAAACTTGAGTGGTGATGATTGAATTCTTGATATTGTAGGTGGAAGTTGAGAGGATTAAGGGACTAGCACAAGACCGGTTGATGAAGAAACTAGCTGCGATCGAACACAAAGCAGAGGAGAAGCGAGCAGCGGCTGAAGCAAAGAAGAATCGTCAGGCAGCTAAAACAGAGAAACAAGCTGAACAAATCAGAAGAACAGGCAAAGTACCTTCATTGTTGTTCTCTTGCTTTAGCTTTTGTTCTTGATAATAGTAACATAAAATCAAAATCCTTTGAAGGTGGTTGTTTATCATCAAGAATCCATCTTTTTTATCATTTGTATAATAAAAGCTTTGTAAAACTACTTTCTTGTGATCTTTTCTTTAGTTGCCTCATACATCTTAGAGAGGGTGGTTGAGTTAAAAATGTTTGGTTTTATGAATTACTCGGTTCAAATTAGTCCTTACAAAATTGAAAACCAGAATGTTTGGTTCAGCCAAATTGGTTAGATTTTAAGGTATAGGGTTAAACTTTTTGAAATTCAAGCTATTTTGCTTAGACTGAGTACAACTTTGGTTTAATTGTGGAAAGATCTACCAAATCGGTTTATATTTTTTTCAAACTCGGTTCACGTTCGATTTTATGTAGGTCGGTTTAAATACCTTATCACTTGCTGTTTCATAACATTCCAAAGCCGCTGTCTCCTCCAGAAGTATAATATCGAGGCTTAGAAAAAAAAGGGAAAATAATATCAAGGCTAACATATTTGCCACTAAGAGATTGCCACGTGGTTGTATGTGATTGATAAACAATACAAACCGAACTTCATCTATTGATATTTCGGTATTTCCCATTACAAAAGGAAAAAAAAAAAAAAAAAAACCTTTTAGGCTTAGCTTTAAAGGGCACACACAGTCGCAAGTTTCTCTCTGGTTCGCTCTTTGTGGCGGCTCGTCTTCTTCTTCTTCTTCCACGGGACTCTCTGATCGGTGATTTTCACACTTTAGGGTTTCGATCTGAAACCTTGCGATCTACTAGAAACGAGAGTTATAAATTTAGTAAGTAATAATGTTTGCGACTCAACCGCAACAGCAACAGCCGCAGAAGCAGAAGCAATCGGAGACTGTTTCATCTGCTGAGGATGATGCTTTGAAGTGGAACACCGATTGTGTTTACTTTCTCGCTTCTCCTTTAACCTGCAAGAAGGTAATTGATTTGATTTGATTTGATCTGTGTTTTTCTTCAGATCTTATCTAGTTAGGGTTTTTGATTTGGGATCTCGAGCTTCTTTCACCAGATTTTGTGTTTTTGTGTCCCTAGAAGTTACGTCTACACAGTTTTACATTCTCCATCTGCTTAATTTTGGTGCAAAATTTAGATCTGGTGATTTCGAAATTCGTGAATCTAACTATGCCTGTTTCTTCGAGCTTTGTGTTGACTAGATTGAAAATTACACACAGAAATTTTTATTAGGAAGGTCTTTCAAAGGAAATTTTCATGTTTTGTGAAAGTGATTTTTGCTCAATGTGTACAATCTGATCATCTAGTGCTAAGATTCCTCAGTATATGTGATCAATTATAGGATTCATATGGTTTCTTCTTATTTTGGCTAACAGGGAACTGAGTGTGAGTATCGCCACAGTGAGTATGCGCGTATGAACCCAAGGGATTGCTATTATTGGTTGAATGGAAATTGTATGAATCTCAAATGTGGCTTTCGGCATCCTGTGAGTTTACTTTCTTCCTCAATACAAATCTCTGCTTGATCTTTAACATGTTCTATCAAGTGTGCTTATGTTTTGGTTTTCTTTTCTTTACAGCCATTGGAGGGATTGTTGGGAAATCAAGGAGCCGCTCCTGCTGGTTCTGTGCAGCCAACACATGCAACCGCGCAGCATCCTGGTGTTGCAAAACAGCCGGTTCCATGTGTGTTCTTTCAAAAAGGCATGTGTATGAAAGGAGATATGTGTTCATTCTTGCACGGACCGAATCCTGCTGGTTATAAAAAACAGCATCCTGTAGAAGCTAAGCCTGCTACTGATCCTCAGTTTTCCAAAAAGCCAATTGTGAGTAATACAGGGGAGAAGAAATTTCCTGATGGTAACCTCTCAAAGGCTGTTAAAGCACATGTTGACATATCGGCTGCACCAAGAGTTGCATCTGCTGGCCTAAGGGATAGTAGAGGCGTGGAGGGATATGTTCCAAACCATATGGGATATGAGCCTGTTGTGCAGAGAAAGGGTGCAGGAGTTCCTTCTTTTACTGAAGGAGGCCATTCGACTCAGTTTCTTCAGAAATATGGATCTGATGATAATAACAGTTTCCACAATGGTAAGGATGCAGATGACGTCTTAAGAGAGTCGTCTCCTGGGTTTGATGTTCTTGTGGATAATGAGGCTGGGGATTCTGAGTATTATCATGTTGAAGATCGATATGGACGGAGAAGTCAGGAGGGAGGGAACTCTGTGAATGAGTATGACCCTGATTTTAGTGCAATAGCTGATGGTGATAAAGATGCATTCCGTGATCAGCGTTTTGATCCATATGATCAGAGGGAAGACAGGTATGGATGGGGACACCGTCGAGTTTCTTCTGAGAGAGGAGATCGTTCAGAAAGAAGGGTTTACGCAGACGACGAGAGATCAGAGAACATACTGGCAACGGATCTGAGATATCGTTTGGCTAAGCAGAGGAAAGTCAATGGTATGAGATCAGTTGGAAGTCATGACTATGTTGCTCCCGACTCTTTAGTAGAAAGAGGACATAGAGACTCTCATCATAGGGATACACCGAGGGAAAGCTCCATCAGCAGTAGCCGTCTTCAGGGTAGGATTAAGCTTCGTGAGAGAAGCAATGGCGACGAGGGTCACCACTTTGACAGGAGAAGTGAGAGAGGAAGGGACAGAAGCGAGTTATCTCAAGGTAGACTCCGAGATAGAATTAAAGGTAGGTTAGAGGAAAACCATAGTAGTAATCAAGAAAGAGGCTTCAGGGCTCCATGGGCGAGAAGAAGAGACATGGAAGACGAAAGAAAATCAGCTCCTAGAAGCCTTGCAGAAATTAAAAGCAGCAAAGAGGGAAGTAAGACAGAGCCATCTCTTGGGAAGAGGAAAAGCTTGGAGGAGGATCATCATAGTCATAAGCGACCAGGAGACTCCTTTGCAGCTCCGTTGCCTTTCAGTGAGATTCTCAGAAGAAAAAGAGCGGCTGCATCTGGTGGTAGCAGCAACAACAAGGACAAGACATCGAAAGAGGAAGCTAGAGATGAGACCAAACTCATAACAGAAGAGAAAACCGAGGTTGTCTCTGAACCCAAACCAACCCAAGAAGCTGAAGTAGAAGAAGGAACGATTATGGAGGGAGAAGAAGTCCTTGGGGAGGAAGTGTATGAAGGAAATGAAGAGGAGCAAGCATATGAAGGCGATGAGCTAAACGGAGAGTACTATTACGAAGAAGGATACGAAGAAGAGGGAGGAGAATACGCCTATGAAGAAGGTGAAGAAGTAGCTTACACGGCTGAGGAAGGAGAAGAAGAAGCAACAGAAGGAGTTGAAGCTGAGGGTACTGAAGAAGACATTGAGAAGAAGACCGTTGAGATGTTGTCATAAAAGAAAGATATGATCCGTGACACAAAGGCTTTTGCTCCTTTTCTCTCTGCTTATTGCAAATGGAGAGAAGTCTTTGAGCAAATAATATGCAAGTCGCTTTTATCTTCTTTGGCTTGAGTTTTAGTCGCCATTTTTTCTTATTTTGATTTCTTAAATTGTAACAGTAGAAGAAAGAAAAAGAAACAATGGTACAAGTACAACAACCTCATATTTCTGATTTTCTTTTCTTCTCCTTTTTTAGTTTTCTAATCTGTTTTGATATATGACCTCCTTCTCCTTAAATTTAAAGGTATTTACAGTATAAAAAAAACAAGTACATGGTTATAAAGCTTCTGGAAATGGGCCAGCAATTTCGCATTTATTATTTGCAGATGATTCCTTGTTATTCTGCAAGGCCACAGATGAGGAGTGTCAAGTTTTGCTGAGTACCTTGAAGACATATGAAAGAGCATCTGGTCAAGAGATCAACTACCAAAAATCTGCAATTACATTCAGTAAAGGTACATCTTCTCATGTCCAGAATGCTATTACTAGATTAACAGGTATCTCAAAGATAGGAGGATTTGGAAAATATCTTGGGCTGCCTGAATATATAGGGAGAAACAGAAATGATGCATTCTCTTATATTACTCAGAGAATTCACAATAAGTTAGAGAATTGGTATTCAAAATTCCTCTCACCAGCAGGCAAGGAAATATTAATTAAGGCTGTGGCTACAGCAATTCCTACATACACTATGTCATGTTTCATGCTTCCAGTAAAACTTATTAATAAAATTACATCTGCTATCCGTAACTTCTGGTGGTCTGCAGATAAAAACAAGCAGAAGCTTGCCTGGATGTCATGGGAGAAGATCACAGCCTCAAAACAAGAAGGAGGTATGGGTATCCGTGATCTTAGAGATTTCAATGTAGCAATGCTAGCTAAACAAGGTTGGAGAATGTTAAAACATCCCTCCTCTTTATTAGCAAGGGTTTATAAGGCTAAATATTTCTCTAAATCTAGCCTTTTTGAAGCAAAGAAAAAACGGTATTCAAGTTATGCTTGGAAAAGTATTGTTCAATCTCTGCCATTGCTTAAGCAAGGAATTAGATGGATATGATAGTAGGAGCAGGAAAACAAATTAATGTCTGGAAAGATAGTTGGCTCCCTTCGAATCCACCTACCCCAGCTTCCGGGTCTGGAGCATCTATGTACCCAAATTTAACAGTTTCTGATCTTATGATTTCAGGAACAAAGCAATGGAATCAACAAAGGATTAATCAGCTGATTGATGAATTGGATGCAGACATAATTCTGCGCATTAGACCCAGTACTACACAAGTAAGGGATACTATTTCTTGGATCCATTCAAATAATGGAGAATATAGTGTTAAATCTGGGTACTATATTCAACGAAAACTCTCTCACACTCAAGCAGTACAGCAGTCTAATTCTGAAATCTCTAGAGCTGATATTACAAAAATGTATAAGAAAAATCTGGAGACTAAATATTCCTCTGGTGGAGAGTAGTACATAATAGTCTCCCGGTTGCTGATACATTGGTTAAAAGGAATTTGAAAATTAATTAATTATGTCAACTTTGTGGTGAACAAGTAGAAACTTTGAATCATCTTCTTTTCCAATGTAGAGTGGCGAGGGAGATCTGGGATCTGGGAGCTAGCACCTTTGGAGACGCCAGGTGATATCTTACAATCTCAATCTTTACATCAGAATTTGGCATATTTCCTATTTCACTCTTCCCTTAATGAAAAACTTGGAAATATATTTCCATTTATTGGTTGGAGGATTTGGAAAATGAGGAATGATCTCATCTTTAGTAGTAGGAGAATTTTTATTCCTCATATCATCAATAAAGCTATTTTAGATAAGAAACTATGGTAAGAAGCCACAAATTTACCAAAGGTTGTATAGGATATCTAAATCAGCAAGATAAAATATTTGAAGGAGCTCCGCAAAGTTTTCAGGATGTATTAACAAGAGGTAAAGAATACTGTTGTTTTGTAGATGCATCCTGGATATCACCGGATCAGAAAGCTGGGATTGCTTGGTCTCTACACCGGAGGAATGGTCAACAAATTGTTAAAGGGAGCTCATCCATTGAATCCATTTCATCTCCGATAGAGGCTGAGGCTTTAGCATTGTTAATGGCTACCCAGCAAGTTAGAAACATGGGATATCAAGATGTCACGTTTGTTGGTGACTCTAAGATTCTATATCAATGTCTTCAATATGCTTCAAAAGCAAATTATGAAGATGTTTGCTGTCGTCATGATATAGCAAACTATGTAAAAGATATTATCTTTTTGTCTAAGTTTCCCTTTCAGTTTGAATATGTATATGTGAAAAGAAATCTTAATAGTTATATAGATAGTTTAGCTAAATTAGCTAGAAGAAATTCGGTAGGATATGTTGTATCTTGGNTGCTGTCGTCATGATATAGCAAACTATGTAAAAGATATTATCATTTTGTCTAAGTTTCCCTTTCAGTTTGAATATGTATATGTGAAAAGAAATCTTAATAGTTATGTAGATAGTTTAGCTAAATTAGCTAGAAGAAATTCGGTAGGATATGTTGTATCTTGAAACTCTCTGTAAATTATGTGTGTTTAATAAAATGGTTTGCCGACAAAAAAAAAAAAAAAAAAGGTATTTACGGTAAATAACTTTATTTTTTTCTAACCATTATTGGTCTTGCACTTTGCATAACATGAGAGTAATTAACTAATTATGCATTTAAAGTATTTACGGATTCACCTAAGAAAAAGATTTCACACTCATATAAGTCCCACAATTTTGATATCTATCTAATCAAGCATAAGTTAAGAAAAATAAAATTATAAAAAAAAACACATAAAATACACGCCCAAGGCTTATGAGATTTGGGCCTATGTAGCCGTAGCGAAAGGCCCATTAAAAATCAATATTAATCAAGGAAAAAAACAGGTAAAAACATAGTCTTAAGGGGAAAAAGCAACAAAACCCAGACAGAGTTCATAAACCCTACTTTCTTTCTTCTTCTTCTTCTTCATTCACTCAGTCGAATAGTTGAGGAATAGTGGAATACCATAGAATACCATGTCTCTGAGCTAAACAATGAGGTTCATTCTATTTGCTTTGAACCTTTTCCTGAAAATGTTCTGTTCTCTTCGCAAC
>OVAQ01001299.1:0-19142 GCA_900406345.1 Erysimum cheiri | reverse complement strand
AAGTTGATTATTTTACCTTCGTCTTGGAGAAATTCGCCTCTGTTATTGTGTTTTTCTCATGTCTGAATTGAATCTCCTCGTGTGTCTTTGTTCAAAATGCTTGTTTGGTTGTTTCGTTTTTTTTTTGCATTTCTTACAGTGCTGAATTCGAAATTTGTCCATGTAGGGTTTAGCAAGGGAATAGCTTGAAATCTGGGTTTTTTTTGAAGTATGAGTAACAAAGATGAGGCTCTTCGAGCCAGAGATGTAGCAGAAGATTGGATGAGCAAAGCAAATTTCACAGCTGCTCGTAGATTTGCACTGAAGGCTCAGAAAATGGATGCAAGTCTGGAGAATGTTGTTTCTCGCATGATTATGGTTTGTGATGTGCATTCTGCAGCATTGGAGAAGTCTGGGGATGAGACTGATTGGTACAAGATTCTTCAAGTAGATCAAAATGCAGATGACAATGCCATTAAGAAACAGTACAAGAAGCTTGCTCTTCATCTTCATCCGGACAAAAACCAACTCCCTGGTGCTGAATCTGCTTTTAAAACCATCGGGGAAGCTCAGAGGGTTCTTTTGGATAAAGATAAAAGGAGGCTTCATGATATGAGACGAAAACCTGTTCCAGCACCCTCGTTTAAACCCCAACAAGCCCCGACCACGCCTGTTTTTACTCAGCGTTTCCAGACAAACGGTACTCAGCCGTTCATCTACGTTAATGTGACAAGGAAGATGCCTGAAAACCAGAAAAAAACTCAAGATCAACCAACTGGGTTTGGTGGTGGCTCGACTTTCCCCATCTTCCAACAGAACAATGTTCCAACTCAAGAGGCAGACAAGGCAGCAGAGAAGAAGCCTGAGAATTCTGCGAAAAGTTCCTCAACTAAAGAGGGTTTTAGAGCAAAAAGCTCGGGTACTTCTGCTGTGAACAAAAATGGAAAGAGAAAGAGGAAGACTATAGTTGTTGTATCCAGTGACAGTGAAGAAGTTCCAGCTGGTGGACTAGATTCGGGGTCCACTGGTGGACAGCATTCCCGGAGGTCAGTCCGTAGCAAGCAGCAGGTTTCATATAAAGAGAATAAGAGCGATGATGACAATAAAGAAGAGGATGCAGAAACTGAGTCTGTTTTCAGAAAAAAGTCACATCAGGATCAGCTGTTTGCAGAAACCTTGCCAAATGGTATAAACAGGACGAAGAAGATGAAAAAAAACCAAGTGGGAAGCTCTCGGGATTCTGGTGCCCGTAATGTAGCAAAGGATTCAAGTTCAGGGAGTTGGAAAAGGAAGTTCAGAGTCGTTGTCTCGAAATCATACCTTAAGACCCTGGTACGATAACAGTTCTCTGTATTGGGTTTTGTTTTGTTTCTATAAAAAATTGATATGTGAATGATCACATTTTATTTGGTATTTCAGTTGATCCCGGCATTTATTGTAAGGGATTATTTACCGATGGGGAAAACAATGGTCAAGATCCATAATCCAGATGGGAAGAAGTCATGGGATGTGACTTTTTGGAGAAACGAGTCTAATCGCGATCATGGCGTTTTCTCTAAAGGATGGCGTCAATTGTGTAAAGACTATCCTGTTGCTGTTGGGGACACTTGCAATTTTACACTAATCAATGAAAACAAGGTGCTGCTCAAAATCTCAAAACCTCTCTGAACTTTCGTTTTTGTCTGTAGCTTCCTAATTCCTATGTTGGGGACCAATTTTAATATGTTGATTGTTGAATGTTTTTTGTTTTCTGAGACACTTGAATTTGCTTTCTCTCTACTCTTTATATTCAGGAACCAAAATCTCTTTTGCATGAGTTCTTCTATCTAATCTATTCATAAAATGATATCTAGCGATGTCAATGAAATTATGCATTACATTTAGTTGAATGGAAATGCATTGAAATGAATAACATCACATACCTAACTGAAAAAGCGAATAAATATAGCATATTATCATAAAGAATATGTTTTTATCATTACCACCAACTCGATTATAGAAGCTATACAGTGAAGTAAGAGTTACAGATCTTAAGTTTCTGACATGACTTTAAAAGCTAAACAAGAAACATCAATCTGTCTTTACTTAGAAGCAACAGATTGTGGTTGCTGACTTGTTGTTCTAGATGCAAAACCAGCAAACCAAGCAACTCTCATGAGTTGCATTCCCAAGATCAATACCCACCAAGAGACAAGCCCACGAAGCATATGAACCACCCAAACCGGCGTGTTGACCTCTGTGCTTAGTTTCAACCCTCTCATCAGTTGCAAGACTCGGTAAGCCTCGTAGACAACTGGCGTGACGAGCCAGACCGGCGATTGCCAGTGCCATGTGAGGATCTCTGTTAATGTCTGAACGGCGAGGAGAATGAAGTACGGGAAGAGGATAACAGCGGACGAGAGGAAAGGAACCTCGGGTTGCAGAGAAGCGAGTAGGCCAGATTGGGATCCGAAGAGAAGTAGAGTTGGGACGAGAAACCCGATCATGAGTGAAAACATGTTCCAGAACTTGTAGCTAAATGGTGGTTTGCTGTTGCAGGACTGTGATGGGTCTTTAGGACGTGCACAAGAATCAGCCATTAGAAGGAAAAGTGTTGCTCCGAGGTTGAAAATGCAATCAAGACCGATCAAGGAAAGTAGACTGACCACGTTGGAACCGAGGAAAACCGATGACAATGGAAGCCACAAAGTGGGGTGCCATACCGCTTGTGAGGAGAACAGATGGACCTAAAAGCCATATTGGCCATTTAAGTACCTGAACTTGAGAATTAGTCCGTTGTTGCTCTGAATCAACTTTCTCTTCCTCTGTACTCTCGGATATAATAGATTCGAACACATTCGCGGTTTTGTCCAATACTATATCAGCAGCTTCTTCTGCAGAAGCATGAATAAAAGGTGATGGGCAAATTGGGATTCTTGAGACGGACTCTCGGAGCCATAGTGCAAAGAGACTTTGTAAGAGATACCATTCCTTGGCTCACCATTGAAGTCTCTAAAAGCTTCAACTATCTGTTTATAACATAAACAACCAAACAGAGCATTTCAATATCATCAGGACCAAGAAGACATGGACACATGAAACACTTAAAATACTAGACCAAATAGTCAGAATCAAAATCAAAACTACGAGTAGGAATCTTGAATTCGTTACTTCGAATTAGAAGAAGACGCGAACTTATATATCTTACTAGGCCATAAAGGGCAGAATTTTAATAGCATACTTTCTCTTATATAAGAAACAGAATCAAAGGACGAGAAACAAAGACAGACATCTGAATCAAATACAGTAGAGAGTAGTATGAGTGGAAATGCTTGGGTGCTGTGCAATGCAACTGCAGGTACTGATTATATCCCATGCCTAGACAACGAAGAAGCTATAATGAAACTGAGGAGTAGAAGACATTTTGAGCACAGAGAAAGGCATTGCCCAGAAGACCCACCCACGTGTCTTGTCCCCCTCCCAGAAGGGTATAAAGAGTCCATCAAGTGGCTTGAAAGCAGAGATATTCTATCCAAACAATTCTAAATAAGTTTTCCTTCAGGTGAAATAATGTTAGATTGGATAGAAATGTTGACTCACATGTGATCTAGACAGCAAAGTTAGAATGGAATGGAACAATAGGTTTTTAATTTCCTTATTCACTGATTTGAGATTTTGATCTTGTTTCTGTGGATTGTGTTTTGAGATGTTTTGTTTGATTTTATTCTCACAGGGGATTCTCAACTTTTCATGCTGTTTTTACTTGTGTGGCTTCAATCTACCTCTTGGTGATATCTGATCAATTTGATGAGAATGTTCATGGTGATGCAGTCATCAAATAGTACAACACAGTTATCAGAAGCTGTGATGAGGGTGAGTTTTCGAACAACTGCTACTTAGATGATTCACCGATGAGATCGTCTCTTATGTTCTTTGGTCTTTTTTGCAGATCTCTTTAGGCTATTTTCTATTCAGACTTAGCAATGACCTTTTGGCATTTTCCTGCTCTTGGTGGTATTGAATATGTAAGTATTAACTAAGACATCATATAATATTTTTCCATATTTCGTTAATTAATGTTTTGACAATGGTTTGATGATACTTCATAATTGTTGGTCAAGATTTGGAGTCAACTCATGTGGTTTTGTTTGGGTTTCAGTCCATCTTTGAGTGGTTTGATAAGGATAGAAGCGGTAGAATAGATACAAACGAGCTGAGAGATGCTCTCTTGTCCCCTGTGATTTTGGATCTGCTTGTTTCCAAGTTTGACAAAAGCGGAGGCAGGAACAGGGCTATCGAATATGACAGTTTCATCGAGCNGGATAGAAGCGGTAGAATAGATACAAACGAGCTGAGAGATGCTCTCTTGTCCCCTGTGATTTTGGATCTGCTTGTTTCCAAGTTTGACAAAAGCGGAGGCAGGAACAGGGCTATCGAATATGACAGTTTCATCGAGCATGTTCATTCGTTTCAACTCCTTTAACTATTCTTTTCTTATTCTGCAACAAGTAAAATTCATCACTGATTCTGGTTCTGGTTTATATAAATCACTGATTCAGTTCCGTAGACTTCTTCTTCTTATGGTTCGTTTTGGTTTTCTTTCTTCTTGTATATGTTTGCTATTATACATCTTCTCTGATGATGATACTCTATGGTCAGGAAGTGAAGATGAAAGTGATGATAATACAAAACAAGAAAGTGGATGAAACCGCCTTGAAAAAGAGATTAAAAAAGCTAAGACAAGAAGCTATACAGCGTTTGGTCAGGAAATGATGAGAAAAAATCCATCAAAACTCAGAACTCCTTGGAGCTGCCAAATTGCTTAGCAAACGCAGACATAAGCTGATCTGAATATAAATTCCGACCACCGTAAAGATCACGATCTCGGACAAGTCATCGTCGTCGACATATTCAAGATCCGGCGAGAAAATGAGAAAAAAAAAACAATTAAGTATGTTTTGGGTTATAATATTGGCCCACCTAAAAGCCCATTAAGATTAAAAGCCCAATTAAGTATTACGCTTTTATAACTATCACCAAATCGACCTTTTTCTTTACCAAATCGGGTCCTTTCTAACTTTTTATATGTTCTTGGTCTGAGTTTCTACACTACTTCACTGATTCATATTGCCTCTGCAAGTTTCTATTTGCTAAACAAAATCATTCAAAAAAATTGAACTACAAGACAACCCGCGTGTACACGCGGGTCCAGGCCTAGTAGTAATAAAACTTTTATGAAAAGAAGGAAACAACAAATAGCGGTTGCTCATAGGATTTGGCACGAGTCAAATGTATCCGTTTGTACATTGACCTCTCTCTCTTATTGTTGTTCTTATTCCTATGTCGTGTCGTGTCTGTTCTTAAACCCCATCCATCGATAACTGAAACTAAGCATGAGCTGTTTTTCTTATATTGACGAAAGTACCCTCAAGTCATTTTCGTTCTTCAGTTCTTCTTCTTCTTTTTGATTCAAGACCCCATGAGAAGTTTAAATTCTCACTGACCCATTTGTTTTCTTGCAATCTTTAGCAAAAATCCTGAACCAAAGTTTGCATCTTTCTCTTTCAATCTGTGTCTTTCTTTAATTCTTTGGAGGGGATTTTTAAAAATCAAGAATCTTGAAAAAATGGGTATGGGCACAAGCACTTTCGTTATCAGATGGGTCAATCTTCTTACAATGGTGAGCTTAAATCTCTTCTTCTTCTTCTTCTTCTTCTTCACTTACTTTCTATTTCTCAGAACCGCATTTGATCATCCTTGGATTTTCTCTTCAATGGTGATTTGGTTTGTCGAATTAGATTCTTGGTTTCCGTACAACTTAGGTTATGGTTCTGTATAATGAAGATTCTTAGTGAAATTCTACTGCTTGAGTTGTAGAAAGCGTGAAAGCTTTAGACCTTTAAAATGTTGTTGTCTCTGCAACTTTATAGTAATGTGTGTATTACTATTTTTGGTGAAGCTATTGGCTGTGGCAGTGATAATATTTGGGGTGTGGATGAGTACACACAATGATGGTTGCAGAAGGTCACTTACATTTCCAGTCATAGCTCTTGGTGGTTTCATCTTCTTGATGTGAGTTTCCACACTGCTTCACAATTTACACAACACAAACAATGGTTCTTGCTTATGTTTCTTTCTGTTTGCTTGCTTTTAACTGTTTAATCTAATGTCTATGATCTGATGTCATCAGATCCATAATCGGGTTTCTTGGCGCTTGCAAGAGAAGTGTGGCGCTTCTTTGGATTGTATCCTTCACTTACCATGTTGTGTTTGCTGTTTCTAATTTTGTTGAAAAAATTGGATTTGGATCTTCCTTGACATGATGATTCTCCTTTGAAGTATCTTGTCGTGCTCCTGATCGTTTTGATCGCGATTCTTGTCTTTACCGTATTAGCGTAAGTCTCATTGTCCTAAAGATTATTCAAGAAAACTCAGCTGTCGAATCGTTGAAGAACTCCTTTAAGAAATCTCATTCATTGTTCTCTTTTGTGGGATTTTACAGGTTCATTGTAACAAACAATGGGTCCGGGCATACTAACCCTGGTTTAAGGTAACTGTAACCTATTCCTCCATGGTCACATACCTATTTCGATGTATAAATCTTGACTCTTTCTGCCCCAAATTAGGTACAAGGAGTATAAGCTGAATGATTACAGCTCATGGTTTCTGAAACAGGTATTATAAAATTCATCGTGGCACCTGGCACGAAAGTATCATTCAAACACGAATGTTTTCCTCTCTTTTCGTCTAACAATTTTCGATGTTTCAGCTTAACAACACCAATCACTGGAAGAGACTAAAGAGTTGTCTTGTTAAATCCGAGCAATGTAGGAAGCTTTCCAGGAAATATAAGGTCTAGTACCTTTCCACCAACAAAATGCCTTATATTACCGAATATTCGACCCGGATGATCTTTGAAATGTTCTTGATTGTTTTTTATTGTTTCAGACCATCAAACAATTGAAATCCGCAGAACTAACCCCGATAGAAGCTGGCTGTTGTCGACCACCATCTGAGTATATATCTGCCTCTTCTTGTTATTTGTTGATGTTTTGAATTTACAGAGAAATATATTTAACTGTCTCAATGTTGTTTTTATGCAAAGGTGTGGCTATCCTGCGGTGAATGCTTCTTACTACGACTTGAGCTTTCATTCGATAAGCTCTAACAAAGATTGTAAGCTTTACAAGAATATGAGGACCATCAAGTGCTACAATTGTGAATCTTGCAAGTAGAGCTATCAACTTTCCCCCTTAAAGCTCTTTTGCTATAATTGTCATTCATTTTTTCAGATGGAAACAAATTATTCTTTTCATAACCGCAGAGCTGGAGTAGCTCAATACATGAAAACCGAGTGGCGACTTGTTGCGATCTTCAACGTGGTCCTGTTTGTTGTCTTGGTAAGATAAATATCCAAGCTTCCTCCTTTTAGAATAATAATAGAGATTTGATTCTGAGCAAAGTTTTGGCCTTTGTGACTTGTTTTAATGCAAATAACTACATAACCCTTTAAAGATTGCGCGCAACTAGAACATTTTTTCGACTTTTAAGGATCTTGAATTGTCTGATTTGTATGTTGTCTCTGTTGTAACACACAACAGTCAATGGTTTACTTTGTTGGATGCTGCGCTAGAAGAAATGCCGCTAGTTACCGATCCAAAGCTTAGAAACCGAAGCCCGGTTCAAAAGATTCTTCACTGGATTCTCTCAAGTTGCAGAAGAATCCCATTCTACGTTGGTGAATGCTTTCAAGAGAGACTCACCAAGAGCAACAACTTCTCTTCATTCTTTTTACTCTTGTGTAATCAATGAGTTGTTGAAACAGAAGAAATTAAAAACAGAGAAAAAAATTGATGGGATTTTTACAAAAATTCAGCTCTTTTATATCCTTTAAAGATTACTCTTCTCCAAAAAAACAAAAAAGGTATTTTGAAATACCTCAAATGTGCTGGGCGTAACTATACATATATATATATATATATATGTCAATGGTCTCTTCTTCTCTCTCTCTCCTTCTTCTCTGCCATGACTTGAACTCATGAGGTGGAGCTAAGCCCTCGAACCAAATGAGCTACAAGATCAGGTGTTCAAGAATTAACTCTATAATACTTTTTATCCGTTCTATGAGAGTATGAGTCAAGACAAAATTCTTATTGGCCCAAAATAACTCATTTAGGCTTTCTACAAACATAAAATAAATTTTCAGGGTTGATCCATATGATCTAAGAAAAACGGATTTGTTTTATTCTATCTTCAAAACTATGATTATGATGGGATAAATGCATACCTATTTCTCATGAAAATCAGACCGGATAAGGCTAATCAAACCGGATTTGAGATCAAAATTTGGTCTTTTTCATCTTTATTCTTTTAAATTCAAATATCAAAAATGAGAATTTTTGGGTCCAAATAAAAAAAGAGACATGGACAACTGTGTAGTAAAAGTTTGGTTTAATCGGTTTAATAACATACCGAGATTATAAAAATCAGACCGGATATATCAATGAAGCGCTTTCGATTACTGCCTTAAACCCTAAAACCTCAGAGAGAAAAAAAAAACACATTTCGTCACCGGAAAATGTACTCGTCAATTCTCCGGGAACGATCTGGATCTTTCGCAGGGTCTTTATGGAGCCGAATCTTCTCTCGAAACATGGGTGGTGGTCCGAGAACTTTCCCTGGAGGACTGAACAAGTGGCAATGGAAACGTATGCACGAGAAGAAAGCAAGAGAGAAAGAGAACAAGCTCTTAGATCAAGAGAAACAGCTTTACGAAGCTCGAATTAGGACCGAGATCCGAGCTAAAATGTGGGGTAATTCCGATTCCGGTGAAAAAACTAAGAAATCGAGTCAGAGTCATGGACCGATTAGCCCGAAAGAACATATCAAAACCTTGGCTGATCGGTTTATGAAAGCTGGAGCAGAGGATTTGTGGAACGAAGATGACGGGCCGGTCAAGGAATCGGATCAAGGGTCGAGATTATCTCGCAGGGATAATGGACGGTCAGGTTCGAATTCGGTTGATTCTTGTTCTAATTCGCCTATTGATGTGAGGAAATTAGTTTCTGTGACATGTGATTCAATGGGTAATAGTCGGGTTTTCGATCGTAGTAGGAGAGGTTTTTCGACTATGAGTAGAGGTAGATTTAAGAGAAATGAGAGTTCCTGTGATGAAGGAGATGACTTTGATGCCAAAAAGTTAGATACTTTGAGTCCTTTTTCTCCTAAATTTTCGGGTGCCAAGGAGAAAGTGAAGAGCACGAGGAGTGTTGATGGAGTTATAAGGAACAAAGGTTTGTTTGGTCGGAGGAAGTTTAGGAAGAATGATAGTTCAACTGAAGAGGATTCTGAAGAGGAAGGTGAAGAGGGAAAGATGAAAGGTTGGATGGATTTGAGGAAAACAGGAAGCAGTGCGTCTTTAGGAAACCACGATATAAAACTGACGAAAAGAGTCAATCGTCATGTCACGGATGAAGAGCTTTATCCTCCTTTGGATATTAATACTGTCAGAGAAGATTTATGTAAAAGAAAATCTGTGGATAGTGTAATGGAGGAGAAGCGAGAGCCTCATGACTCGATTTACAGTGGGAAAAGGTATATTCAACCCGTTGTCTAATAAGGCTTTTGATTTGTCAAGACTGGATCTTGATGAGTTTTTACTCCTACTGCATATGGTTGCAGATTTGATGAGTCTAGTCTATCTCCTTTGACCCTAAAGGTGCTTTCCGCGTCTGGCATTGTTAATATGACTAGAGTACAAGATGCTACTCTCTCCGAGTGCCTCGACGGTATGTATTTTTCTTATTTGTTTCTTATCCAGTTCTGTTCTCATTTGTCTGCTTTGGTTTCAATGTCTCTCTCAAATGCTCAATGATTTAGCATCTGATAAAGGATTGTCCTTTATGCAAAACAGGTAAAGATGCATTAGTCAAAGCCAAAACCGGGACGGGGAAAAGCATGGCCTTTTTGGTATTTTACAATCCCTTACCCCAATATCATGGGCCTTAGCTTTTGTTGTTTCTTTAGATAACGCTGTTATATTGAAAAAACAGCTTCCTGCAATTGAAACAGTTCTGAAAGCTATAAACAGCGGTAAAAGCATTCACAAAGTTCCTCCAATCTTCGCTCTTATCCTCTGTCCCACAAGAGAACTTGCAAGCCAGATTGCTGCAGAGGGCAAGGCTCTGCTCAAATACCACGAGGGGATTGGTGTTCAGACTCTTATTGGAGGTACCCGTTTCAAACTTGATCAGCAACGCCTAGAATCCGAGCCATGCCAGGTTTGACCACTTTTTGTTTTCGGAATTGTTTATATTTCTACTTGTTGTGGTAAATCTTCTTTTCTTTCCGCACTTTGTTGCAGATACTAATTGCAACTCCTGGAAGACTCTTGGATCATATAGAGAATAAGTCTGGCCTAACATCACGTTTGATGGCGCTTAAATTGTTTATAGTTGACGAGGCTGATCTTTTGCTAGACTTAGGATTCAGGAGAGATGTCGAAAAAATCATAGATTGTTTGCCTCGTCAGAGACAATCTCTTCTCTTTTCCGCAACCATTCCGAAAGAGGTACAATCGCTATAAATAACCTCATATTATTTTACCTTTATACGAAATTCAATGCGAACAGACACAGCTTAAAATTGGGTTAATTCAGGTCCGTCGAGTATCACAGCTTGTTTTGAAAAGAGATCACTCTTATATCGACACAATCGGTCTTGGTTGTGTAGAGACTCATGATAAGGTAAAAACACATGCTCTTAATTTGTCTCAAAAGCTTGTTACTTGAATCTGGTTATTGAATTTCTTGCTTTGGTTTCAGGTGAAGCAATCTTGTATTGTTGCTCCACACGAATCTCATTTCCACTTAGTACCTCATCTTCTAAAAGAGCACATCAGCAATACGCTTGATTATAAGGTAAAATAAATCTTGTAAATAAGCACTTTCGTTTTTCTTACCTTTATATTTCATATAACTATCCAATTTCATTCTCATAGATTATAGTCTTCTGCTCAACCGGTATGGTAACATCACTGATGTATACTCTGCTCCGGGAAATGAAATTGAACGTCAGGGAGATTCACGCGAGAAAACCTCAGTTCCATAGAACACGTGTATCAGACGAGTTCAAGGAATCGAAAAGACTGATTCTTGTCACATCTGATGTATCTGCTCGTGGAATGAACTATCCAGATGTTACTTTGGTTATTCAGGTAAAGCACAAAAGCGAACATTTTCATTCCAAAAACAACCTTTTATGAATATTTAACGGATTAGTTGTGGTATTGTGTTGTTGTTGGTAGGTCGGTATCCCGAGTGACAGAGAACAATATATACATCGGCTTGGTAGAACCGGGAGAGAAGGCAAAGGAGGCGAAGGATTGCTTTTGATTGCTCCATGGGAGAGATATTTTCTTGATGAGCTTAAAGATTTGCCTCTAGAACCAATTCCAGTTCCAGATCTTGATTCAAGAGTTAAACTTCAGGTTTGTTTGAATCTACTGTTATATCCCCCTAACTGAAGTTCATTGCCAAGTGAGACATTTGTTTTGTGACCAGGTTGATCAGTCAATGGCTAAGATTGATACAAGTATTAAAGAAGCAGCGTACCATGCTTGGCTTGGTTATTACAACTCAGTTAGAGAAACCGGTAGAGACAAAACCACGTTGGCCGAGTTAGCTAACCGGTTTTGCCATTCTATCGGTTTAGAGAAACCTCCTGCTTTGTTTCGAAGAACCGCGGTTAAGATGGGTCTCAAAGGTATTTCTGGTATTCCAATCCGAAAATAAACCGACCCGGGTTGGTAATTAGATGTATCCTCGTTAAGAGAAATGTAGCAACATTGATTGTGAAAGATGGGTCTATGTTCTTATATATCAAATAATATTAGTTTTAAGAGTTAAATTAACATGAGATTTATATATTTGGTTATTTAATTTTTGAATATATACACATGAATGATACATGGATGCTTGAAACTTCACACTTACACATATTCGTTTGGATATATACATTTCCCTTTATCATTACATTAACAAGCAAAGCCCAATAGAATAATTTAATGGGCCTATAATTGACCCATGAAAGGAGGATATAAATGTTTTAGAAACATCCACAGGTTTTGGTATTGGGTGGATAGGCATTTGGAGTTGCACTTAGCTTCTCACTCATTTTTTTCACTTTGATAGTTTCTTCTCCCTTTTGTTTCTCTATTTTTTCTCTTTTTGCTTCTGCAATTTTCTCAATTTCCGGTATTGTTTTCTTCAATTTTTTTGAATATTCAGCTTTCTCCACTTCCAAGTTCTCCTGATAAACAGAAAGACACAAATTATAAATTACCGTGAAACTAGATAGTATAACTTCATATCTAGATTATGTCTAATTACTTACAATCGAATAAGCATTTGTAGTTTTTGGTTAGAGAAGATTATATTTTGGGAGTAAAACCACATACGATATTGTCTGATTTATTGATTATGAAATATATTAATTTACCATGTTTTCTAAATTTTTAGATAGAAATACTTAAATTTTGTTATGATTTTGATTATATTTCATCATAAACGTTAAATAATATTGAACAGCTCTAAAAGACGTTAGTGATAAAATATTGAATAGCTACTAAAGTTCTCTTTTTTTTTTTTTTTGGTCAACAGCTAAAGTTCTCTATATAAGAATATACCTCCATTTTTTTCAAATCTAACTCTAGAGCTGCCTTCATCTTGTTCTCCCATACTTCAATGGAGCAAAGTTCTTTGTAAGCTCTGCTTAAATTGATTCAAACAACAAAATGTGAATAATATCTTGATATTATAAAGTATAGAAAATGGTAAACTCGCATATCTTGCGAAATCTATATAACTGTATGTTTTGAATTCAATTATCATATATGTCAGACATTTGTTATTAATTTGAATGCAAGACAATGTTGATCTTTATGTTGATTCGGTAAATCTTACTTGGTTTGAGCTTTTGCCTTCTCGTTCTCTTCCCATGCATCTATCAACGCAAGTCTCTTCTCCTTCTCTATTTCAACAAGTTTTTCATCTACATACCAAATTTTACAAAATTGAAAAAAACTTGTAATCAAAAATTTAAAGTTCCATTCATATATGTCAATCCAACTCCACCGTCTAACATATTATATATTAATATATAATCGTAATATTAATGAACGGCGTAATATTAATGAACGAGATGTATATTTATCAGGTCGTTGAGTCGTAACGCTTATGTTTACTTGTTCACAAAATCGTCCTTTATTTTTTCTGGTAGAAGAATTTAGAAACAAGAAATAACTTACTTATAAATGTATTTATATATCAAACAGAAACATACTTTGACTTGAAGCCGAAATGATAGTACTTTGTTCATATAGTGGAGAATCTTTCTTGACTTGTTTATCTTGTGCCATGTTAGGGTTTCTCTTGTCGTTCTTCTTTTTTTAAAAAAAAAAAAATTATCGCTCTTCTTCCTTTGTACTTTTGTGAGGGTTTTCAGAGATATAAAATAACATTAAAAACTATTAATTAGTAAAAACAAGTTACTGAAATAATCAGAAGAGCACAAAAAGAAAGATAGATAGTACCTTCAAAGATTAATTAAAGACAAGAAGAATAAGTGGAAGATCTCATAGGTTTAATGATGACTTCAAGTTAGTTGTGGGTGTTTTATGCTCGAATCCTATCAATACATACATGCCCAATATATTACATATATAATATGTCATCGATCTTTTTACTCTAAGAAATCAATTAACTGTTTGGGTTATGGTAGGTGAAAGAAAAAGATTTACGATTGATTAATGTATTCACAAAAGGGTACTTAAAGGAAGCTCCAAGTATTGAGTTAATGGCTTAATTGGTGCTGTATAAAAGAATCTTAGTTTTGTATATACATTGGATTAAGATTCTAAAGATAAAATAATAGGCGAAACTAAACTGCTGAGTCATAAATACGATCAGCGGAACCACCTAAACACTAATAGAGAAAAAAAAATCCACGACGACTTATGTTTTTGTTTTGTTTATCAGAAAACTTACTTCGAGTTACCGGTTATGTACATGAGAATTTTGTGTTCAATTGTCTTTCAGTGTTAAACAAAGGGTTTGATTTTGCTAGTATTATTATAAACGCAATGCCCACGAAATTGCAATGTGTGGATCAGTCGATTAATTTGATGTAGTTCTAATTAGTAATATCACTTGATAGTTGGTATTTTTTAGATATGTTGGGTGTTTTCTCTTTTATCAAATCATTAGACAAAAGTGAAAAGTGCCCACGTTTTCTTCTTTTATTTCGTGATACGAAATGATGAGATTTATACATCTTTATTAGTTTTCCAAGATGCCAAAGATGCTATGATAATGTTGAACGTTGTGAAAACAAAAAAAACTGTCAAGGCATAAAAGCGGAGAAAAAAAAGAAAAGAAAAGAAACTCGCTTTCAAAGACACTGGGACAGCTAATTAAAACAAAATTTGATTATCCAGATAGTTCTGCTGATCGAAATCTTTAAACTATATTGGACTTATAATTTTACAATTAATGAACTGTAAATAATATTTTCAAATAAATTCTTTCATAGTTAATTAGTTAGTAATGATATTTGTAATCATGTTTTTCATAAGTAATTTTGTTTTTCAACAGTTGATTGATCTCATGAGCTTATAAAGCCAAAAGGTCTCTCTCATACGACCACATGTTGAAAGGCAGACGAACATAAACAAAAATCTTATGAGATTAAAATTTATACTTATCTTATTTCTCAAGCTATCACCTAAAGATAATAATTAGGTCTTTTCTTTTGGTATACTATAGTTCAGTCTTTATATTTGCTTTTCCTTTAACATTCTTTTTTCTTCATACATTTTATCTTATTATAGTCAGTAGATATAAGGGTTGATTAGTAACATTATGATTTTTGGTTGTAAATACTTTAAGTAGAAATTAAAGTGAAAATAAAGAAAAAAATAAAAGTGACTCTAATAATCAAAAAAGAAAAAAGTTTGATTGGAAAAAAATAAACGGTAAGAATTTTAAGATATAGTTACATCCTATAGATTAGATATTATGTTAACATTAAATTGATTGGACTAAGACATGTTATCAAATATATATAAGTTTAGCTAAGTAAACCATGAAAATGAATCAAATATCGAAATACGAACCATTTCCAACCTCGAATCTAATTTTTTTTTTTGTTTTCTCCTTCTTAAGTTCATTACTAGTATTAAATTTTGGAAAGCACACACGGGTGATCATGTAATCATGCATTAACAGAAAAAAAAAATGATCACGTAATCATAAACCTGAAAAGAGTCTTATGATAGTACAAATTTTGGTACGTGATTATATATAAATTATTTAGAAAATATAACTGCATGTATATGTGTATATAGATAATATACACTATATGCATCACCTTTACATTGATCATGATTTTAGTATACAAGATCTCATTAAGCCAAAAAGGAAAATGATGATGGGGACTTAAAGGAGGATAAAGGGTATCTATTAGTTGGTAATCAAGAATTACATGTTGAGATCATGACCACTAATTAGGTGTTTAGGACCATTCTCACGCCTATATAATATGCAATTTATATGTATGTGTGTATTCATGTCATTAAACATTAATATCTATATTGGTTCATACTTCTTAGTTGATTGATGTCTCTCCAAAAATGTCACAAAAAAAATAACACTAAATTAAATTATGTTTTGGTCTACTTAGTTTTACGGGTAAAATGTATCAATTGATTAGTCATACGCATATTTCACTAATACCATAGTGCAAGATGAATCATATACATTCAAGTAGTTAACATTTCAATAGCTCGTCGACACGTATGATCTTATGCACAAACTTAATTAGAACGTTAAATATAGGATTTTTTGTTACATTCCAAATAAAGAAAACGAGTCAAAATTGATAATATCGTTCATAAATTGTGTTTTTATGATTCGTTTTGTGTATTAATGCTTATGGGACCTCTCCACACAACTTCCCCATTTTCGTCGTCAGAGCTTTGTTTGAAAATTATTTTTGGGAATGTGACCCCATTACACATGTGCTTCTTCTTTTTATTTAGAGTCATCAATGTCTATGATATAGTACTACATTTCTTTTCTTAAAAAGCAAATAGATCTGAAAGCTAAAAATAACTGTAATATTAGATGTACTAGAGCATATTTTCCCAATTGCAATGGGTTTAGTTTGGTATTTGTTTTACATATACATTGGTTTGATTGTTATAAGGTTAATTAGCGGTACTAGTTTCGAGTTTTATATATGTTTCTTGTAATTATTAATGAAGATAAGAGTAGAAAATGTGGAGGATACAAATTTTGTTCGATGTCGAAATAACTGTTTGAATTCATAGAACTTGCATGAGACTTTGACTGCACACTTTTCAATCTATAGTGTTATGGTGTTAAATTCTTTCTTTTATTGCTTTCTGCATAAGAACATTAAATTTCTAATTACTATGCAACTAAAATTTAAATAATTTAACAAGAAAAAAAGGTGTGACGTCAACAGAACTTGTGACCTAGGATGTCAGTTAAAAGCAGAGAGGGAGAGGAGGCGAGACAGAGAGATATTCGTACTTTGTAGAAGTTAGGTTGGCGGTTGGGACATGTTACTTTATAGTGTTACCCCAATTTATCAAAATTATAAATTATCTACAAGCATGCCAAACAAACATATTAATTATTTAATAATAAGGCAAAGTAAAAGAGGATGTATGAGTAGGCACGCATGAGTGGCACGTGTGAAGAACAGATAAAGCAATGGCTAATTTTCAAAGCCAAGTAAACAAACAAGCTGTCAAAGAACCATTACTTTATGTACCGTCAAAGAACCATTTTGCAATTACACAAGTTCTTACTAAACCAAAATCCACCAATCATAAATACGTATATATGTCTATGTATACATACACTGACACAGGTAGTATCAAAATAAATATTCTTTTAGAATGGTTTTGTCACATACGGGCGCACATTTGGAATCAACCCGTACGTTATGTGTCAAAAATGGATAAAACAACAAGTACTACTAACCTGAAAAAGGATTAATTTTAAATATCGAATTTAAAAACCTGAAAAAGGATTCATTTTCTTCTGTTTTTTCTTTTTGCTCGTCTGTTCTTTTGTTTTTAAATCTTGATATATAAATTCCACAATTGTAGTTTGTAGTGCACACATAATTAGTACTATTCCAAGGTTAAACCAATCACATTAATATTGTATTTGCTTTCCCACACGGTAACTATTATATTTATCACTTTCTGTTTATTATCATTTGTAATGAATTTATAAATCGAATAATATAATGTATGTTTGGTATATGATGGGGGTTGGACCTAGCTCTCAGCTCTGGCGTATATACGTTAGGCGGATATATACGTATCCAAGTCGTTAATTAGTTTTATTTCAAACACACTCTCGACCAAACCACCATTTTGTTACGAGACTACCCAATTTGGTTTTTTTATATGTGTTTTTGCGTGTGATGTGGGCATACATGTTACTTATAGTCTTATAATACAGTATATATATACTGTACATACATATAAATATAATGTGCATGCGTAATGCGTTTGTACAATGTATACGTTACGTCTAATTTCTAGGGTCCGTAACAAGAGAAGACTGATTAATAAAATTGGAGAGAAAAAGTAAATTAAAAGCAAGAAACATATAATATGTATGATTTATCTGATTTGTCATCGAGAAATCCTAACATCGTATACCCTAAAATCATTCTAAGAAATTATTTATTATTCTACAATAATATTTTTTTGGTAATGATCTTATACAATATAATAGTGTAATACATAGAATTCCCTTTTTAATTTTCAGAATCTCAATGGATCTACTACACCTGAGATAAAAAAAATAAATAAATAAATAAGAGGAAAAGTAAATTTGTTTGTTTTTTTGCTTTTAATACTAAATATTTGTTATAAATGTAATAGTTTTCGTGTTGACAAAAAAACATGTAATATTTATTTCCATAGGTGGGACTACATGCAAAACAGTTTTATTAAACTCGGTGTGTGTTTGATGTCCCAAAACTTATGATGAAAAATTCGCATGTTCCATGTCCGAGAATAAATTATTTCATGAATTAATGACTCGAATAGATGGACCGGACGACATCATATCCCACCCACGTCTAAATTGAGTGAATAATAGGATTTTTTTTTTTTTTTTGGCTCAAGAATAATAGGATTTTGAATTAACATCACGATAATCGTTTTTGCATTATACTATTATTGATTCTGAATTACTATTAAAATTTTGATTGCATTGCTAAAATAAATTATTCTTAGCAAAATTTATCACATGGTTGTAGGCTATTGCATCAGTGTAATATAACGATGTATGTTAATGATATCCATTCATGTTCTTTAAGTTTTTTTGTAGCATAAAAAGAAAAATAAAGTAAATTAATTCTAAAAATCGTCGAAACCCCATATATTAATTTATACTCAAAATGGTATCTAAGTTTCCACATTTTTTTCTTTGATGTAAAGAATAAGGCCATTTACTGATTCGTTGAGAAATAACTTTGGCTAAGCAATCTCTACATTTTTTTTTGTTAAAACATCATTTTCTCACCCCTAGATGTATATTTCTAAATAAATGTTTTTAAAGTATCATTAATCGAAATATCTGATAATAGAAATTACATCAACGTCAAACATGACCGTTTGATACTTTTTAGTTTTGATTTATCTTTTATTTTATCGGGGACCAAGCTTTGTAAGTTGAAACCTATTTATTGACGATAATGCCCACAAAAAGGTCGAGCCACAACTCGTAACTAAAGGAGGACAGACATGTAACGTTCATTGCGTATCGATCACTGTTCCCTACCCAAAACAAACTTTTTATTAATAAGATCATGTTTCCAAATCTGTTTTTTTTTTTTTTTTTTGTCAACAGCATACATGTTTCCAAATCTGTCGGTCTATTTTTTATATATATTTTTTCTTAGATAGATTTTTTATTTTTATTTTCTTAGATAGATTTATAAGAGTGTGAGAAGGAGTGGAAACCCATCTGTTTATCGAGAGGTGGTCCTAAACTTTCTCATGTTTGCTTCGCGGATGACCTCATTCTCTTTGCCGAAGCTTCTGTTGCCCAGGTCCGAGTGATCAGAAAAGTTTT
>OVAQ01001298.1:0-19145 GCA_900406345.1 Erysimum cheiri | reverse complement strand
AACAACCTTCTGAAGATTGTAGCAGTGGACTCCAAGCCTACTGAAAAGGCCGATATCATAATGTTGATCCCAACGAGACTTAACTACTGTACAAGGATCGGTCGAGTAATCCAGATCGAAACCCTACAAAGGGTCAATTAGACTGGTTCTGTGAGAGCTAAAACGTAAAGAGATCAGTGACTGGAAATCAAAATCAGTATACAAAAATCATACTCCTATTACATAGGACAGGTCGTTATTTCTCAAGGAGCGGGGTTTCACCCTACGTAGTTGTTGCTCCTACATCAAAATCAACACCAAATCAGAACAAGTAACTCATCAACCACGATCAAATCCAATTATATACGGACAAGTTCAGCCAATCATGAGCGAAATATCAAGAAAAATCACAAACCAGGTCATAGAGCTGAATATAACTGGGTGGAAGATGGGATAACTGGTATAACGGGGTGGAAGATGGGATAACTGGTACAACTAAGAAGGAGTGGGACAACTGGTACAACTGGGTGAGAGATAGGATAACTGGTATAACTGGGTGGGAGATGGGATAACTGGTACAACTAGGACATTCGATTTTCATTTACAAATTGCTAGAAGGGTAGTTTCGTCTTTTCATTAAAAGACAGAGGTATTAGATTAATGAAGGGTATAATGGCTTTACCTAAATCAAATAGTGGTATCTCAGATGATTTCCCAACCCTCGTTCCTTTTTAGTTTTCTTTGTCTGCAATACCCATTTTAATTAGAATTACTAGGTCGGTACCCGCGTGTACACGCGGGGTCTTCTTGTTGTTCAATTCTTCTTTGATGAAAGGATGAGAAGAAGAAGCTGAAGGTAGATACATCTGCTGCACATCCCACACAGTTAGAGAGCAAGAAGTCGTTGAGAAGCTGAAGATTCTTTATCCTAATTACAACTATCCAAAGTCTTCTGTTAAAATCCGTTATAATTGTGTAGTTGCAAAGCAAGTCTTTCCTTCTATATCTATCTATACTATAAAGATTCTAGCCAAATTGGTGTTCCTTTGGTTCGGGTTGCTTTATCAGGTTACAACTCGAAAACGGCAAATGCAATGGAGGCTCAACGGTGAAGTTGAAGTTAGAGCAATTTGAGAAGCTTCGTGGAATGCTTGGAGTAATTGGTGTTAGTGAAGCAAGCTAAATTCAGAGCTGGATATTTAGCTTAAGGGAGGGATTGTTAGTGTTATTATGTTTGAACGAGTCTTAGTAGTGGTTCAATTATGTCCGAGTTTGTAGGAGTCGTTGAGTAGAAGTCGTGGTCAAGTAGTTTCCTATTTTGTAGTTTATTTCAGTTCTCCTGTAAGGCTATATAGCCATTGTTTTTCTTATGGATGAAGTATCCCTTTCAGAAATCTCTCGTTATCAAAGTAGTCTTGTTTTACATTAATTACACATGGAGTTTCGTTTGATTTCGTTGGATTGTCTTTCGACGGCGAATTCTCACCGGACGTTGCTCAACGGCGAAGGTCGAAATCAGAAAACTTCTGCTTACTCATCTTACACGTGTTGTGGCTACGTTCACTTGATGACGTGGTTTTGGATTGAGTCCAATGTCAAAATATCTTCTACTCTAAGCGGTTCTTTAATGGGCTCTTGTTTGGGCCTTTTGACTTTTGTAATCTCGTGGGCTTTTGGCTCCCGTAAAACTTTCGGGCATGTGACTCCGGTTTATCCGGCTTTGTCCTATGTATTTGCTGTAGCGCTATCTTTATGTATTTTTCTTGTCTGGCGCTATCTTTATTAAAAATAAAAACAACTTTTTTTTTCATCGGATTTTGATCCTCGATTTGGATTCTCAGTTTCCGATTCTTTCAATCGGCCTTCAAATTCACCCCATATTCATCTTCAACATTTGTATTCTGTTAAAATCCGTGATAATTGTGTAATTTTGTTTCCTCCTTCTCGTCCTTTGGTGGAGAGATCTATTGAATTCGATGAGAATTGGGATATGGTGATAGTATGTATCCTTCTATCTTCTCAGTAAATGCTTAATTGTAATTCCTCTCTACGTTCTCTATTTAAAGGTTTAAACATTTAGTGGTTTTTTTGGCAAATTTCTCGAAGATTCTATTATTTGAGTTTTAGTTGCAATTGATTTGATCGTAGAGAAGATTGTGGTTGATATTGAGAATTGAGATGCATGCTATTGCATATTGTTTATTGTACAATCCGAGATGTGTTATTTTTTAAAACAAAGCTAAACTCATGTGTTATTGGAACGATGATGGAAACATCTCCATTATCTTTATATAGCTGATTTTTTTAAGTTTTGATTTGTATGGTCCTGAAATTAACTGTATAATTTATGGTCTTTGAAATTGTGAAATCAAGATAATTTTATTTTTATTTAGGAAAGTATTTTGGATGTGAAATTTAGTTTGATTTGTAAGATTATTTGAATTTATTATTTCATTTGACCAATGAAAACAAAACTGTAGAACTTAATATTTTTAGAAGATGATATAAGAAGCAACGGACTAATTTTATGCATTACAGTTGTTTTTTTTTTTTTTTGCAGATTGTTGATGTATCTAAAATGCTTTATAATATCTCACGCATGAACTTTGGATAGGTCAATATCCCTTCTACTTCGTTATCTAAGGTATCTTGTATCTCTTTACTAATCTCTTTTCAATGAAAATTTGGTCACCATGAATGACAACTTACTGTTCCTGCTAACTATATATGTGTTTCCTATTAGAGATATGTAGGTATTTTGTAATTCCTACTCTCACCTTTACATTTAGATAAGGACTCATCTAAACAAATCGTTTACAGCTTTTGTTTTCCTTTATTAAAGTTTAAAATAGAGAAAACATATATATTTTGTACATAAAGCATGTTGCAGGCCGACTGATTTAGTAGCACATAACCGTATAGATGCTTTTGACAAACTTCAGGTTATTGAATCAGCATTGATTTCTGAGTATAGCTTTCATGCTCATTTTGTTAAGTATTCTCTTGGCGTCTTTCCAGGTTCTTTTGCTATCACTCTAAGTGGAAGAAACTGTCAAAAGACATCATTGTTTTGTTTGTTAAGTGAATGTATAAATTGTAATAGTAAAATAATTAGGTAATTGTTATTAATATACCTTAGCTGATCTCGTCACATTGTAGATTGTTAAAAATCTCTTTGTAGACAACGTTCTTCACAGATGGTGTATGTTGATCATTGGTTGATTCACTCCAAATGTGTAGTCCTTTTTTTGATGTAACCCTTGATAATGCTACATAAAGTTGTCCATGAGTGAATACTGGTTTAGGTAGATATATACCAACATTCTCCAAACTTTGTCCTTGACTTTTATTGATGGTCATAGCGTAACACACTCTGACTGGAAATTGTCGCCTTCTCATTTTATAAGGACAGTTTGTGTCTTGAGTTGTCATGATGATTCTTGGTATGATGATTTTTTTCTTAGCATTTGCGCCAACCAATATCTCTGCTTCGATAACTTTCTCACCCAGACGTGTAACCACCATTCTTGTTCCATTGCATAAACCTTCTTTTTGATTTAGGTTTCTTAAAAGGAGAACTGGTGTATGAAGTTTCAAGGATAGTTTATGATTTGGTAAGCCTGAACACTTGAGTGCGTTGAGATACTCTGGTGTGTATAGCAGGTTAACACCGTTAACATCGGTATCATCATTGGCTATTGTATCAGCACTGAGATACTGTTTTTCTTCTCCTTCAACTTTTGTGAGTATGAAATCGTTTATTTCGTCCACCGTTTCATTTCTAGGTGTGAGTATTGCACGATTGCTTAGAAACTTGCGATCTTTGAAAGACTTCTCCAAATTTGGGAAAGATTTCTTTTGAATTGCTTCCAAGGGGTTAGTACTTTTTTTGAGCATGATTCTTTCGTCGACTTCGATGTTGTTGTTTTCTAATAATTCTTCTTCAGGGGAAGGAATTGTCTTTGCTTCACCGTTTCCAACTTCCAAAATCCATTTGGAAAACTCTTTTTCTTCTGCTCCAACTCTCATGTTTTCCTGAAGAACAAATCTTTTGCACTTTCCCCACAAGTAAGATCTGTTTAGTGAGGCTAGGACTGTATCTTGTCTACTGCCTTGAGGAATGACCGGCAATATTTGTCTAAAGTCACCACCAAGCAAAACTGTTTTGCCTCCAAAAAGATATTCTTCTGCACTTGGGTTTGAAGTACTCATGATATCTCGTAACGTACGGTCTAATGCTTCAAATGTGTGTCGATGTGCCATTGGTGCTTCGTCCCATATAATTAAATCTGCTGCGATAATCAGCTCTGCAAGCATGGTCTTTGGTTTTATTTCACACATTGAATCCTGGTGGAGATCTATTGGTATTTTGAACCGAGAGTGAGCTGTTCTTTCTCCTGGTAAGAGTGTTGCTGCTATACCGGAAGTTGCCACTGGAAGAACTATTTGTTTCTGCGAACGTAGTTTGGAAATTATAGTTTTGTAGACAAATGTTTTCCCTGTTCCTCCTGGTCCGTAGATGAAGAATAATTTCCCTTTCTGATTGTTGACTGAATCCATGACTGCATCATAAACAGTCTTTTGTTCTTTGTTTAGTTTTGAAAATAATTCAGAGTGTTTCTGGTTTTCTTCATCAGTGTTGTAATTCCTCTCTTCCTTTATCAAAGAGTTTGTGATATCCTTGAGGATGGTTTCGTTTGGCAGAGGCATGTTTGGGAAATCTGATAGAGATTTGTCATTTCGGATCAGTAGTTTCTGTATTTCTATCAAAGTATAGTGCTGGACCTCTTCATCAGTTAAAGTCATTTCGTTGAAGTTGAATCTCTTGCGCTGTAAGTATAGAATATCCTCCCCAAGACTTTCCCAGCAATTTTTCCACAAATTCAACGGATCACCGACATCACAATATAGTAACAACGTTACAAACAGTTCACGTAACTGATAAGCAGTAGCCCAGTTTGATGATTCTTTCATTGCTTCATGCCACTCTTTGTCTCCATCTAAGAGACCCATAGCATAACAACTTTCTTTGAAAGTTTTGTATTGGATGCCACCTACCTTTTTAATGTCATCATAGCTTTGACAACCTTTGACGTGGTTTAACATCAACCTTAGATAGTACTTTTCTCCTGCCGATGGATGAATGTTAACAATTCTACCGATTGTGTAACCTTGTTGTCTTTCTGTCCAGATCCTGTCCTTTTGATTCCATACCATCCTTGTAGGATATTGGACATAAGTGAGATCTCGTCCTGAAGGTATATTTTTATTTGCTACCATCCATCCAGTGAACATTGTGTCATGATTAGTCGCTTTGAAGATGATATTTTCTGGGTCTTCATTTTCATCAAACATGACGTTTTGCTCTCCTTCGAGGTGGATAGTTAGCTTGAGTACTGCTGGCTTTTGATAATGAATGTCAAAAATGAACAAACGCCAAGTAGCTTCATGCGCTGATAGATAGCGGCATTCCTGATAATTAGAGATTTCATCAATCTGTTCTTTCGCTACTGCTGCAGTTTGCTGTCCAGATTTGGTATTCTGAAAAACAATCGTTGCTTTGTCAACTCCTTTGGTGATATACTTGAAAAGATACTTTATAGCTTTTGATGTATTGCACCACTCGACGTTTATATGAGACTTATATTTCTTGAGTAAAGACATATTGTATGGTATTACGTATCCATTATCTAGCGTTGTGTCATTTTTGATGACAAACTTAGCCTCGTCTTCTCTTCTTCTATAAAGAATATATCCTTCTTTATCAACTGTTGTACTTTCAACAAAACACCTTGGATATCTTTTTGAACACTTTCCATTTTCCATGCAGGAATTTTGAGGGCGAGCAGCACCGCATGGTCCATGCATCATATGTTTCTTTACCAAATCATATCCTTCGGGATCAGCATCTTTATCTGGAATTTCTGCTGATATGAGATCGTCAATTACCGATGGGTTTGCGGAATAATCAACGTCTTCTAGCCATAGAAGGATATGAGCATGTGGGAGGCCTCTTTTTTGGAATTCGATGGTGTAGACGACTATAAAATTTTGATTTTATTTTAGTTATTTTCTGTTAGAAATGACTGAGATGTAATTTTAATAGAAAATGGTTTGAATATTACCTGAAAGGAGTGGGCCGAAAATTTCACCATCTTTCAGTTCTGAAATCAATTCATCTAATTTCATCTTAAACACTCTTGAGCAGATGTCTGGCCTATCATTTGGAGAGTCATTCCCGTAAGTTTCCAAATGTTCTTTTATTTCTTCCCAGTTCGGATTTGCTGTTATTGTTATGAAAAGGTGTGGATTACCGTGTTGCCGACATATTGCCATTGCGTCATGATAATTTTCAATCATGTACCTTGGTCCCCCTGTGAAAGACGCAGACAATATTATCCTTTTTCCAATAGCTCTTAATTCAGCATCTCCTTTTCCAATTGCATCGCGAACATTATTGTAGAGGTCAGCTCTTAATCTTTTTTGGTTGTTTCTTTGAAACTTTAACCTATCTGCTTCAATAGCTGTGTATGCATCAACAATGTATTGATGTAGTAGACGACCTCCTTTGATGATTGTTAATCCTTCAGACAATCTTGTTTGGATCTGGTATGCGTAGAACTCTCTAATTGTGACATTTTTTCTGGATATTTTTTTTCTGTTCTGAGCCACATAAGGAATACCCAAGTGAAATCCTCTTTCACCGTAAGGAAATAATAATGGATATTGTAGGCTCATGTAATACGGGTTCAACGTACTTATTCTCTGCAGCTTTGATGTCTTATATTCAACGATGATATCCCGTTCCCAAGACGATGCCTCAAAGTCCCCTACAATTAATCCAGCTGTTTCTTGAGTTGTAGGCAAATCATATTGTCTTCCTTTATGTTTTTGATCAATAAGGTGGATAGTGAAGTTTTCACAGTCTCCAGCTTCGTGTCTATCTCGAGCTTTCCTAAACTCCTTTGCTAGCCAATTATTTTCATCCACCATGTGGATCAATTGTTCAAATTGCTTTTCTTGAACTTTTTCTTGACCTTGTTTTTGAGTGATGATTTTCATACGGTTGTTAATCTCATTCTCCGTATCAAAAATGTATAGTTGGAGAAATTTTGGATCTTCACCATCAACTGGTAAGAGTGATCCCATTCGGTGGTGATTTTGGCCGTGTATTCTGAATGTGAATGGTCCTGGTGCTGACGTTACCGAATGATCGACCTGAGCTCCGATAGAGGTGAATGCTAGTAAAGAATTCAAAATTCTATTACTATCTTTGTAACTTCTTTCCATCATTAATTTTTTTAACAAATCTGGCGGGTCTTTCACTTTTGGTAGAGATACTCTTCCTCTTTGGCAACATATGGAAAACAATAGTTTTCCACCCTTTAATTTTTCTGTACTCTCTGAGTTCCAAACCATTGCGTTACATGACGGACATGCTTGAAGAATGTGTTGACGTTGATTTACTTTTTGCCTTTTCCCTATTATTGATGATGTTATTAGGGATTATAGAACAATTAGCTTCTGTTTTATTTTAGACAGTAATATAGAAAGGTGACGTATTCGTAAATTTTAAAATTGTGGTATACCTTTCGATGAAGTTGCAGTGCTTTGATTTCTTTTTGTCCCTGAAACTGTACTACTGATTTAGTAGCAATATCATTTCATTTTTTGTAAAATTTTATATTGTTTTGTACCTTTAGATGAAGATGCAATGTCTTGCTTTCTCTTTGTTCCTGAAAGTGAATTGCGGTTTAATAGCATTCTCTATAAAGGTTTTGTAATCTTTGAAATTGTCATGTACCTTTAGATGAAGTTGCTGTCGCCTGTTTTCTCTTTGTACCTTTAGATGAAAATGCAGTCGCCTCAATTCTTATTGTCTCTGAAACTGATTTCGTGATTTAGTAGCATTCTTTATACAGTTTTTGTGTATTAAAAATCGTTCAATACCTTTAGATGAAGATGCAATGTCTTGCTTTCTCTTTGTTCCTGAAAGTGAATTGCGGTTTAATAGCATTCTCTATACAGATTTTGTAATCTTTGAAATTGTCATGTACCTTTAGATGAAGTTGCTGTCGCCTGCTTTCTCTTTGTACCTTTAGATGAAGATGCAGTGGCCTCAATCCTTATTGTCTCTGAAACTGTTTTGCTGATTTAGTAGCATTCTTTATACAGTTTTTGTATATTTAAAATCGTTCAATACCTTTAGATGAAGATTCAATGTCTTGCTTTCTCTTTGTTCCTGAAAGTGAATTGCGGTTTTAGTAGCATTCTTTATATAGGTTTTGTAATCTTTGAAATTGTCATGTACCTTTAGATGAAGTTGTTGTCGCCTGCTTTGGCTTTGTACCTTTACATGAAGATGCAGTCGCCTCAATCCTTATTGTCTCTGAAACTGTTTTAATGTAATTATAAAACTTCAAAACTGTTTTGATGATTTAGTAGCATTCTTTATACAATTTTTGAATCTTTAAAATTGTTGGATACCTTTAGATGAAGTCGCAGTGGCCTCAATTCTTTTTGTCCCTGAAACTGAATTGTTGATTTGTTAGCAATCTTTATAGTGTTTTTGTAGTATTTGAAATTGTTTTCTACCTTTAGATGACAGTTTTTTGTTATTTATATTTTTAATGAAAATGCAGTCATTTACCTTCTTTTGTGTTTTGTTCTTGATTTGAAGTATTGTCTCTCTTATTTTGCCTTTTGCTTTGCAGGATTGCACGTCTGAAAGTCCTTGCTTCTTTGGCAATTTCTGTATTTATGAAAAAAAAGTCAATAAAGATAAACCAGGTACAATAGGCGATTTGTTTTTATGATGAAATTTTGATAATTTTCTTACGAATTCATCTTTTGATATACAACAATTACCTCCTGAGTTAACAATGATAGTAGACATTTGTTCTCTTCTTCTTTTGGAGAGATGAGGAGTTTTACCTGCGTATAGATAAAAGAGTTTTTCTCAATGTGTTTAGATTGTGAATTTGTCGAAAAATATTTGAAAACATACCTAATCTTTTCTGATGGAGAATCTTGGCTCTTACGGACCTGGTTTCTTTTGATTCATCTGGATAAATTGCTATTGCTTTACGTTTTCGTTTATCCATATCGGAGATTTGGACAACGTTTTCTCTTTTCTTCACCTTGTTTAACCTTTTCTTTCAGAATTCTTGTTGACTGTTTTCTTGATGATCAGAGAATTTGTTAGTGATTTTTAAAAAGTGTTGAAAGTTTGATATAGTTTCAATGCAAAGAAGGTTGAACGTTTTTTGTTTCTTACTTGTTTTATTTTTGTAAATGGAATTTAATAATTGATTTTAAAATAAGAAGATGGTACGTATATGTAATAAATTATTCTAGTCATTTTGGAATTTAATAATTAATTTAAAATTTATTTTCGATTTTAACATAAACAGACTCTACTTGATCAGCAAGGTTCGTTTTTAATCTTCTTGGAAATTGTTTTGGGTGTTTTGAATATTTTTGCAGATATTCTTGGGTGTTTTGTATATTTTTACAGTTTTGGAGTTTTTATGCACCACTTTGCTATATTTTTGTATATCTTAGATAGTCAGTTTTGGATGTTCTGTATACTTTTGGTGAACAAAGCTTTAAGAAGAGTGAAATATGGTGATTGACTCATCAAAATGGTGGTGGCTTCATCCTACTCTCTCTAGTAAATATTTCTCTTTTTGGGTTTGTCTTTTCCCAAAAGGACTCTATTCTGTGATTTAAGTTCTGCTACTGTCAAATTTGAAGTTTTGGTTTTGGTTTATATTTTTGTTTTAAAGGTATTGTCTTTTGTTGTTGAATTTACAGCAAACGATTGAAATGCTGGAACTCGTCAGAAAATGCAGTCATGTTCAGGAATGGCTCAGACGCTGTAATTGAACTCTAGGTTGATGGATAATATTGCTTCCTACTGGAAAGAAAATCAATGGCTTTGCCAGTTCTATTTCTATTACTTTTTCCTTTTTCTGCAGTTTCTAAATCTCATATTTTTATCATTGAAGCTTTATTGGGATGCTTGATGTTTCTGTAAGAGTTTGGATATTGCAAAGTTACAATTGGTGAATACAATAGAATTGAAGCTCTTGAAGGATTCATAATATTGTTGAAACAGAGGTTTTATTCTTAGTTAAAGAAGAAGGTTAAGATAACCCAAAAAAGATCCAAGAAGCGGATATTCAGAATCTGGAGTACAGGATTTCCATTATTATTCAAAGAGTCTTTCGGTTTGAGGACTCTCCTTTCTCTTCTCTTGGACGTTTCTTATCAGTGTTGTTGCGTGTAACCTTTTTTATGTACCTCGAACATAGCTTGTTTATGAAATCAATGTCTTCTTGCTCTAGTTCGATGCGTGGATCAATGTCTTCTTCGATGCGTATTAAGTAGCCTTTGTGAGCACAAGACCGTCTAAACTCCAGCTTTGTTAGCTCTTTCAATTCATCATCCGTATCAGTTTGTTGATCGTTCTTTGCTTGTTGTTGAGTCTGTTGTCTGAGTGTTGGTACAACGTTCTTAGCGGGGATTCCACATATGAGTCCTTTACCTTCCATTTAACCTGAAAATGAAAAGATCTATTACAATGCGAAAATCTTTTAACAGTCTTTATCAACACATTGTATTACCTAAGTTTTAGTTGCAATGTGATCCATTGCTACACATAGTTACAGTTTTATTATCTGATTACTACTTAACTCCAATAAGAAAACATATCAATGATCTATTTCATATTTGTAATCACAATCTTTATTTGTCCTTTCACAGCACAAATAATCGTAAATCGAATGAAACAAATTAAACACAAGTTATACTTAGCTAAGCTTCTAATCATCAAATATTCTCATCTTAACAAACGTTAATCTCCATAATCTAGCATTGAGTTAAAGGAACTGCTAAACATCGAAAAGTTTCTCAAAACAACTACAAAAGATGGCTACAGAGGAGAACATACCAATGAGCTGTTTCATATCCCTTAATCACAATCTCTACTTGTGTTTTCACTGAAAAATTAATCACAAATTTAAGTATGCTACGAAAACACAAGTTAAGCTTAAGCTTCCAATCATCACATCTTTACATGAGCTAAGCTACAAAAACTTTGGAAAGAGTGAAGAGCAAAACCAAAAGAATCCATGCCGTATCATCAAATCAACACTAAAAACGATCGAGGGAAATAAGAAATGAACAATAGATGCATATCTTTAAGGATTACTCTTAAGGATAATTAATACAAATTCGATATCTTAGGGTTTGACCTAAATCCTAAATCCGGTGTCACTTTCACTCGAAATCGTTGAAATTCATACAATTGAAACACCCACACACAAAGTTCCAATTTTTATTACCTTAAGATAAGCAGTAGAAACTCCGATTAATCTGAATCAATGGCGTGAAGATAGTGCTGCTTTACGCTTCCATCAAACTTAGAGAATATAGATATGTGTAAAATGTGGCGTGAAGATAGACCCGAGTGACGCCAATAGCGTCTGCGATAAAGGAAAGGAAAGGTTTTGAGAAGTAGCTAAGAATTTGTATTTATTATTTAGCCCCTGTATTTCTTTATTTATTATAAATGTTACCTAATAGTTGTTTTGTTTAGTTTATGATCCACTTCGATTGTATATTGATATTTTTAAATTGTTACAATTTAAACCCTGAATTTCAATGAAACCCTGAATTGTACCAAATTATTCAAAGTCTAAGAAGGTAGAAATGTGTTTTATCAAAAACTTCGAAAGTTTTTAAAATTATTGAGCACTAAAAATGTAGAGATACGCCATTATTGGAAAACTTGCTTAGATCTTCATAGCCATTATTCATGGAGCGTTGTAATCACTGAGTACGTTGCCTTTTACGTTCATGTTCATCTCCTTCTTCTTCGGTACCATCATCTTCTTCTTTTTTAATCTGAAAAATCAGATCATGTTTTTGGGTCGAGGCTTCTCCTTTCTCTTTACTTGTTCCAGACTGTCAAAAAATTAGTTATGATTAGAATTCTGTATAGATAATCATTATTAAGACAAATTTATAATTACATTCAACCTCTATTTTTGGACTCTCAAGCATGGGAAGATATCCTGGTTCTTCATCAACAATTCTTGAAACTGTGAAGGTTTGGAAAGAAGTTTTGAAGTTGAATTGAGTTATCTTGACTTGAAAATCCATAGTCTTTCCAATAAGTTGAAGAAGACAATCAGGTGTGCTTTCATCAACCTACATTGGTTTAAGATTTATTGTAGAATTTAAAACTTTTTTATGGAACTTCTAAAGATTTTTAAAAGCTAACTTACCTGTGATGCAGCAACCTCATCAGCGGTAGTGTTTGTAATGTTTCGTACATCTTTGTCAAACATCACAAACGTGGTTCTGGAACTTTTACATTCGACAACTAATTCAACCCTAAACCTATGAAAATATTTAAAATATTAAATTATTTCTAAAATCTATACGCATATTAGAATTATTGAAACATGTTTACCTCACTGTGCCAATTGTCTTGACATCATGGCATACATTGCACAACAGAGTTCTCCCAGTTTTTTCAAGTTTTTTGGAACATTTAGTGCAAGACAGATAATTCCATCCATTTCGAGTAGAGATGTCAATGATTTTTGCTTGGCAGATAACCTCTTTTTCCTGTAGAAAATTCATAATTAGTTTTCAATTCTCACGTATCTAACATTTTTACATAGGAATATTCGATATTCTTTTTTTTTGGATAACGCTTACATATATTCTTTGTAGTGGGTTACGCTTAATTTTCAAAATATTTTGAAAAGGATTGTTTTAAAAATTACCTCCTCGTTTCCCTCTGATATGAAGTGAAGAATTTTAGAAATTGCCCAAAATTCATAGCTCTTGGAGATACTCTTTGTCTCAGCAACAGTTAGATCCAAGATATTATGTTCTATTCCCATTCTGTTATTAAAAATATAGATGTTAGCCTATTAAATAATTGAAAGCGTTGGTTATGATTGAGGAATATTACCTTTCCATAAACTCTTTCACAGCTTGTAAATTGTAATTAATGTAAAACTTTGTTGAACCAGTTGAGCTCAGTTGCAGTTTTCCTAAAAATCATGAAAGTAGGTGTTAAAAAAAGCATTTGTTATGGCGTGTAGAAAAAATATTTTAAATGGTGTTGTTTACCAGCAAATTTTTTTGGGTTCAAACATGTTGTGATGACAACACTACTCTTGCGTTGATTTTCACAAAACACTTTTCTGAATGCAGCAGCTTGATTGTCCCACAATGTCACTTGTATGGTTGTCTTCCTGATATAGTAATTTAAAAATGATCAAATAATCATATTCCAAAAACTTAGTGTTCAATAACTTTAAGAGTAAAGAAAAGAAAGAATGTGCATACTCTTGCAAAAGGAGGAGAAGAACAATCCTTTGAGTAGAGGTAGAGTCTTCAAGATTTGTGCCTTGGACATGTAGCAGTTGCCCTACAATATCTGTTTTGAAAAATTATTAGCAAGGAATCATACATGTATTCATAGTTAAATAGTCACTTACCAATAAGCTGCAAGTTGGTGTCAGCTAAAGCTTCAATTTCAGAATACTTATGTAGTCTGAATTTTTCTTCCTTGATAATTGGCATTTCATCAAAAGGGACTTCAACGATTTCAGTTGAATCCGTAAATCGGATAGAGAATTTGTTGTCAGTGATTTTATACTTAGGGAAGCTTGGGACGACATCAAACTGAGACAAGCAGTAGACTTTTCCTTCTTTGTATAGGCCTTTGAACTTGTCAAATCGTCTATGATAAATCGAAGCTTGTATCATTGTATCCTATTTGATCAAGTTTTTCAAAAAACATTAAGTCAGCAAGAAGTGGTGAAAGAGTATAAGGAGTAAGATAAGCCTAAAAAAATGAAATCAACATGAAATATTGATGTCGTACCTTTTCATCTAAAAGTAGCATATCAACACTCATAAGAGTTCCCTTTTGTTTGAAATTTCGAACTTCCCATGAACGCAACATACGGACAATAATAGATTGGTCAACTTGACCTTCAACCAGTGACAACAAAGGAACCGATTCTTCTATCATGTGAGGAACGTTTTTAACATCAAGAGCCATCTGAAAAAAAAAAGAAAAAAAAAAACCTTATAAGCTTCTACGTATGAGAGAGCAAAAGGAAGCTGATTGTGAGTGTAAAAAGTTGTAATCCCGATTGTTATATATAGACCTCATTTCACAAAGGTTTGGTGTTGCATGTGAAAGGTTTTTTTTGATTTAAGAGCAATCAAATAATTAGACACAAAAAACATGAAGATGAAGCTTGACTAATTTAATCATTTTGACTAATTATATAATTTTGACCAAATAAATGAATGGATATAATTGATAATATGTCTTATTTTTAGGTGGCACGGATTATTGCATTGTGACACATCAGCTCTATTGTTGAGGAGCCACAGATTATACATGTTTTTCTTTTTCAACTTAACTTAGTGATCTTAAACGATCAAACTTTGAAGACTTTTCAAAATTTGTCATCTATTAATAATTTTGACTACTTAAATGAATACATATATTGCATGATCCTTTAATAGTTTAATAGTTGAACATATATTGCATGATTGATTTACAATGTTCTAAATGTTATAGTTCTGCTTATTTAGCTTTATCTTTTGCTATGTATTGCAGTGGAAAAATGACGTAGCCATGAGACATGGTTCCAAGAGAGATCAAATTGTGTGATTGGATAATTATAAATCGTGTGCTCTTCATGTTTGCAAGACTTTTATATGTGAATGGAGACCTTATTTTCGTCCTTATTCATCAGATTATCTTGTGACTTTGCAAAATAAAAGTTTAGAAAAAATGCAGAGTACAATGTTAAGATTATCTCTCTGTTTTACTTTGAGCCAAAAAACTTACAATGTATATATAGATATCCAATAAAACTGTTTAGAACTATATGAACTATCAAGTAAAATGAGGCAATAGCTTTGGTGGATCGGCATAAGCCTTAGATTCATCTATGTATGTGTGATTAATATGAATGAGGATTCTATCTTTTAGGAGGCACGTATTATACGGTTAAGATTTTGAGAGTTTTCAAAATTGAGATATATTTGTTGTTTGACTAATTAATTGAAAGATTTAATTGACCCAAAAATCTATTAGATATGAAAAGACACAATGACACTATATATAGTGGGTGATTGTTTTGTTTTTCTAATCATAATCTAAACTTCTACAAACCAGAAATCATGAAACGTCTAAATTCTAAACCAACTCTTACAATGCTACCATTGGACATGTTGATGATCATTCTCACAAAGGTGGCTGGGTATTCTCCTGCTGATTTGGGCTCGTGCATGTTGACATGCAATCTGATGTATTACGTGTCAAATTTCCCGGATGTTCTAAGAAGTCTTCCTACGGAATTCATTTGTCCACCGCCGTATGAAGCCGTACCGAGACATATGAAGCTGTTTGAAATGTGTGCCGAGTATGGTAATCTTCATGCAAAATTTTTGTGTGGGCTATTTGAGTATTTCTTCCTTAAGAATGTTGACAAAGGTCTCAAATTACTATCTACTGCTGCTAATGAAACTCATCACGAAGCAATGTATCTCTATGGCATGATCTTACTCAAAGATGGAGATTTGGATGAGGGATCTAATTTTCTCACTCAGCTTTGGAAAAATCAGGGAATAGATGTGGTGAGGCAATGTCACTCAAATTGTTGGAAGTTAGTTCTTCAAATGAGTGTGAGAGAGTATCGTGATCTAGATATTCTACTTGGTATGATGATGGTTGCAGATGATTGTGAAGTGCAAGACATTGAGGAAGTCTGTGACGGCTGTTTCATTCGAAAGGAGATATATCGCTTCATGAATTACTTCAACTAAAAAAGGAGAAGAAGCTAATAACTATGGAGACACATCTTTAAGTTAGTTATCTTATCCAATAATGTATCGTTATTGCTATCTTTCTAATAATAATAAATGGAATAATAATTTGATTTCTAAGATGATGTCTTATTGTCTAAAGAGTTCAATGAAGATTATTTTTTAAAAAACAGAGCAGAAGCTTACTGTGATAATAGCTTCTAATTAGGCTATTTATAAGCTTCTGCTATTTCTCATCAATTGAATCAAAATAGACTGATTTAAGCCTAAACAGTCTAAAGAGTTCATCGAAGCATTGAAAACCAAAAAAAAGAGCATAAGCTTATCAAATGCAAAAGTACAGCCTAAAGAGTTACCTTGGACACAGCAAGTTGACCCTGAGCGCTTGATGAGCGCCTGATGTGTCTTGAGAAAATCCAGACACTGAAAGACAAAAGATGTTGTTATACTGAAAATAAAATATGAATTTTACTCAGTACATAAACTATAATGTGTTCATATCTCTTGCCTTGTAAACAGATTGTATTTGGTAGTTGGATCTTCTCTAGCCATGAATGACCTCACGCAACCTGACGTATCGGGCTGAGTACTTTGTATTGTCTGTTTGCCATCAAGAACTTATTATTAGCATTTGCAGGGCATATGTTGATTGTTATTAGCTGTTGCTTCCAAAATCTCATGGAGCTCAGGAGTCCATCTCATTACTGGTATGTGGTTAACTGCTGCTATTGGAGAAGGCTTTGCAGTTACAGACATTGATGCAGGAACACAGTTTTGAACAAAAAAAATTTGGTAGATCTCCTGCAATGAGAACAAAAATCCTAGCAAGTTAAAACCAATAAAACAGATTTTGAGTCAAAAGACAGCTACCACTAATCAGAAGCCGCAAGTAAAAGTCAATAAAACAGATTTTGAGTCAAAAGACAGCTACCACTAATGCCCATCAAACCAGACAATGCAACATTGTTATCACCATCTTCATACACGTTTTCTGTTAAACACTATGATACAAAAACTTTATCTGAAACCAAAAGGGTGAAGTAGTTATCAGAAACCTCAGGAATTAAAATGGCTGGAAACATCATCATTTAACTTCACTTAGCGAATGTAAATGAGGACTGGTGATGCAAACGTTCTTGAGCTTCAGGTTTAGATTCAATAGTGGAGATGTTTGAACTCTGGTTTTATGCACACTAAACTCACGAGATTCTGTTTTCATGGCTGACGCAGCTCTTCATGGAGACTAAGCTTCTCTGCTTCAGCTTCTTCTCTTCACCTCGGTTTTTCTCTAACCTTAGCTTTTTGATTTCTTAAATTATCATCCTCGGCTTTGTCCGACTTGGTTTGATTGATTCCTTATACCAACACTTTGGTTTCGAATCCTTTCATTTAAATCCCCAATTTCAATTTAGGGATTTGATTTCCTGTGGTCCTCGTTCTCTTCAGCCAGGCTCAAAACGACTCATCTTCTTCTCCTTCTCCGACGACCATCACTCCCCGCCGGCAATTTATCTAAGACATCTTCCTTGTCTCCCTCTTCGACAAAACTGAAGCTTGACGTTCGCTCTTCCAATGAGTCGAAACATCGCCATCTCCGTTTATATCCTGTTTCCTTCAATCCTCATGGAGACTTTATGCTCTTCACACAAAACCACAAAAACAACGACAAGAGATCTCTCCATCTCGGGCCGTCTCAACTCCTTCCGACAAGAGAAACTTCATACACCAGTCCCTGTTCCCGTAATATAATATTTTATTAGATAGATTTTTTTTTTTTTTTTTTTTCAGGGCTGAGGTGTCATGCAGAGGGGTGCTGACGTGTCAGCCTCTTGTGAACTCTTGTGAGAGATAAAACTCTGTTAGATATGCAAAAAAACAAAAAACACATTTTACTCGGCTTGGTCACAAGTCTTTTAAAAATCTATCATATAGGTTGGCCCAATTATATATAATGGGCTGATTCACTTTTAATAAATAAAAGTCAATAATCGAATTTTCATGACTTTTGGTTTATGCCCAATTGGTGTCACATTTAGCAGATCGATTCTAAATTTAACTTTAGGGAATATCCATCAACTTTTTAAAACACAGATAACAAGTCTCATAAAACAATCTTCATTTCAGACCACAAACTGAGTTCCACAACAACAAGCATACGGTTTTCAAGTACTTCACTTCTTAAACAGAAAATAAGTCTGATAAAACATTCTTAATTTACCACCAACAAACAAGCAATAAATAATCACATCTTATAAAGTCAAACGGAACTACCTCAACTATACTCAAATCTATAGTATATATTTTTATATATCTTATAGATACAAAATACGTAGTCTAATTAGTTCTTTAATTCAGTCCAACTTGTATATTCAATCTTTTAAATTTTTCAAATTGATAGGATTGGTGAAATAAATTTTAAGGTTGATAAATACTTTTTCTAAAATAATATTGGAAATTTTTTGAAGCCAATGCAGTAAAATATATCCCTAAAAAGAAATTTTGGACGAACAACTTTATCTTTTTTTTTTTTTGTGTGTCAACAAGACTTGTATATATATATATCAACATCGATAAAAATACGCAAAGATCCGGTTATTACATTTTAGTAGTATATATAGTCTCTCTATGGTTCTATATATACCTCATACTTCTTAACTTATCTCTATATGAATCCCATAATCAACAAGACACTAATAGTAATATCTCATTCTCCCTCTCGTTTTCCCGTTCACCTACCCATTAATTAGAGAATGGCTAATAATCTCGGTTTAAGCATCATCACCTTGACGCTTCTTATAAGTTTAACCTCAACCTTAATCAAATCAGAGGAGGGCATTGATGTCGTTTTACCCATATCACTCAACTTCACCGTCCTAACCGATCCCTTCTCCATCTCCGCCGCTTCTCATGACTTTGGTAAAATTACCGACGAAACTCCCGGCGCCGTCCTCTGTCCTACCTCATCCATCGAAGTGTCCCGTCTCCTCCGTTTCGCCAACGGGGGATTCTCTTATAACGGGGCCTCAACCAGCCCCGCGCCTACTTTCAAAGTGGCTGCTCGGGGCCAAGGCCACTCTCTCCGTGGCCAAGCCTCCGCACCTGGCGGCATCGTCGTGAACATGACGTGTCTCGCCCAGGCGGCTAAACCAGCGGGCAGCGGCGGTTGTTATCTCAGCAGACGGGACTTACGCTGACGTGGCTGCCGGGACGATGTGGGTGGATGTTCTGAAGAAGGCGGTGGAGAGAGGTGTCTCGCCGATTTCTTGGACGGATTATTTGTATCTCAGCGT
>OVAQ01001297.1:0-17664 GCA_900406345.1 Erysimum cheiri | reverse complement strand
CCACCGTTGAGCTTGCCACTTATCGAACATCTCCCGGCTTTCAAACAAAAGACAAGTAATGGTTAGTTTCCATCTCATGTTTCAGCTTCAAATGTCATGAAGTAAAATATCTTAAGCACTCGCTGTCTCAAGCAATGTCCAACTAAATCAACCAACATACATATCGAAACAGGAGTCAAGACATACAGGTTCTGTTCAAGACTCAAGTCACTACTTCTCTGATCTACAAAAACTTAAAGATCACATATATAGAGGTTGTTTTGAGTAGTTCCAATACCTGAAACGGATCCGTTTAAGATCATTTCCTCCACTAGGAAGCGAAGCGAACGTGATATGAACACCGGGTTCTACTTGAGCCATCCACTCTTTTGGCCCTTCATCATCCAGTACCACATCACAAGACTGAGCAGAGATAGATTCCCTATCATTTCCATATATTGAGGTGAATTTTGAATCTGACCGTCCGGCTGGATGGTGAGACGAGTTAGTGAAGTCCCAAGCAGGAGTTGAACCCGCGCTTCCACCCATGTAAGGATATGGAACACCTTCAGAAGCATTGTCAAAATCTGGGAATGATCTAAGTCCTTTCTTCATGGGGCTACTAGAGGAACCAGTACATGGCTTGCATTGTTTATAAGCACCAGAGAATTTCAAAGCCATATCTTTAATCTGCATAACACAGGCACCAAAAACACCATTTAGATTATAAAAACTAATTTTGTTTATCAAAGTAACACATTTAAAAGGCAAGAATGGTATTCACAAACACTATAGGGTAGCTTCAGGCCTTTAACCATGACTAAGTGTCTAAGTATATCTTTAAGCCTAACTAAGTAAAAAGGTGAGGTCTACTATGACGATCATTCTTAAAAGGAACATCAATAAAGCTATGAGATCTAACATAATTAAAGTATGTATTAAAAAAATTACTTCATCTTGTCTTCTCAGTCTGCAGAAACACAATCATAACGTCACTCTCTTTCTTTTGTTTTTTGTTCTTTTGATTTACTAAAATAGTGTCTTTATTTCCTGTCTAGGTAAGAATCCACTAAAGCTTATTTGACAAAAAAAAAAGAGTATTTTAGATCAATCTTCACTATCAATATTCATCAAAGCATGATCCCCATTATAAGCTTTAATCATCCACTATAATCCAAAAAATTCAACTGGCTACATAATTCAAAAAAAATTTCAATATTGGTTTAAAATTGTTTCAGTAGTTGTATGACTTTCATGTCTTGTCACATAGAGGGGGAAGCAAACACTGACATAAACTACTAAAGAGAGATTGGTGAAAGATTCCAAGTGAAGTGAAGTTGCATCATTGTAGGATCTCTGTCCTAAACAACAGTAACCTCTATATAAAGTGAAGTTAAAACTCAATCCTTTGCTATATTTGATAACCATATCCTGAAAAGAATCTCTGAGATAAAAGAAAACGAATATCAGTCAAATCAATGGACCGTACGTTTCTTATTATTAAAGATTGCTTTTTTATATATAATCCTGTGAAGAAGATACGTTAATTGGAGTTTGTGTCTTTGTTTGTTTCACGAGCAAGGCAATTAGAGAAAAGCAACAAAATAAAGTGAAAGAAAAAATAAAAGCAGAAGGATCAACAAAGAAAGAAGAGATTCAGAGAGAGACCTGTATGGTTAGGCTTTTGACGGCTTCTTTAGTATTGGGAGTGGTGCCTCCACGCGCTCCATTTTCGACTTCTTCACCTCCGTCTGCTTTGGTACAAGCTATGCAAGAAAACATCTTTGCCTCTTTTTTGTGTGTTTCTCTGCCTTTTCAGTCCTATAAAAACCAGAGTCTACTACTTAAACATCTCATAACCAAACCTCTACTACTCTACTCAAATCAATACAAAAGGTAATAATTATAAACAACATAAAGTAGTGTTTAACTCCACAATCCGACATAAAACACGGGTTGAGCTTATGTAATCATAGTACACATTTTTATTTTAATAAAAGCTAAGGGTTTTTTTGGAAAAGAATATAGGAAATGATGACATTGGCATACAATAGTAACAGACTATTGTAAACATTAGTTAGAAGTTAGATCATAGAATTGGATCAAATTGTCGTTTTCTATAACGCAAACACAAATACAAAAGGACAAAGTTGTTGACATATCTCTCTAGTCAGGAAACAACTACTCAAATAAAAAAGTGAAACTTGATTGATAAAGTAGAGAACCAATGTTAAATATTTCAAGAACTAAACCCATTTAATAAAAATGAAGAAATATTCCAACATGGTCGAATGTTAGTGTTAGTTACCTCGGAGATTTAATTTCTGAATCGGAAAAATATAAAGTGGAACAAAAAAATAAGCTAAGCTGAGGTTGAAATTAGTGGGAGTGATCTTGATAGAGACAAAAGTGTTGAAAGATATTTAAACTACAAGTTAAACACTTTTCTTTATTAAAAAAAGATGTTATAATTAGAAAAGAAAGAGAGCTTGGGGATCAGAGGATATAGGACCCCAGTAAAAAATTATTTTAAAAATTGTGCAAATCCAAACACCTGAAATGGTATAAACTACATTTTATTTACAAGTAATAATAGTAGTATATTTGAAAGACAATAATAAATTCATAATAGAGACAAATAAATGGTTCTTTATTTTTTTATTCTACTTTAAAGAGTTTTTGTAAATTTGCTTCTTTTTTTTGTTGTCTGTGGTATAACTAATGCTTTTGTAGCCCATCCCTCAACAAAAAACATCAAAAGTTCGAAAGAATCATACATTTTTTGCAGTAGCCGAAAATTTTGACAATTTTAAAAATTAGATTATATGCTCCACAATACTAAATTGAAGAAAGAATCAAATAATAGCTTGTGATTCCCGCGTGTTTAACACAGTTTAGAACCGAAAATAAATAAAAATAAGAAATCTAATCGAATCACTGAAAAAGGGAAACAAAAGAATTGAATACTTTAACAAGAAAATGGAATCTTGACAGTCACGTGTTAAGAAAAAGAAAAAGAGTTTGGTTTCTATTTTTAGGGTTTTTGAGTGATGATGGACCAATCTAAAGCGTGTCGCGACATGACAAAGCTAAATGGATATATGTAATTCGAAAGTAATATTGCAAAAACAATCACGAGTTACGAAAAACTCTCTGTTTTGATATCAAAAGCAAAGGCAAAAAACTGATACCAAAANACTTTTTTTTTTTTTTTTTTTTTTTACATTCCAATCCAAAATAAAACATTTGATTTTCTCAAGCATTTAATTTGATTAGAATGGGTTTTGAGTATTACTCACCTTTTGGTTTCGATATCTGAGAAATTTAAGCTTGAGATTATGAGATATGAGCTTGTGCTTTAGTTTCCACTTGAGTGTTTGGTCTATTTAGGACGCCGGCACGAGTGGGGTTGGTTCTGTGTCTAAGCCTATGAATAGACCATCAATGGCTGCAGAGAGATTAGTAGTGTTACAGACAGTAATTGTAATAAATGCTATAAGGACGAAACAATTTATGATTTAATTTAGCTTTTATTAATGTTGAGAAAAACTCGGCGTTTAAAGTAAAGGTAACAATAAATACCGGGAAACTTTTGAATGAAAATGAATGATAACAAAACAACAAATTTAATTTAAACTCGGCGTATTAGTGATGAACATTTTCCTGGAAATTTATTTGGTTTTGATCAGAATAAAAAAGAGAGAGAGAAAGAAATGACGAATCGAATCTGTCGAAATCAATCAATCAAGTGACAGTGAAGGAAAATGTAAGCAGAAAAAGGCAACAAAAAACTTCTCTGAATCTTTTTTTTTTTTGAAAAGATTGATCGGAAAAAACAAAAAAAAAAACCAGTGACTAATCTTTCTCAATCGTTTCTTCTACAGAAGAAGGAATAAAAAAACAAGTAACGAATCTCTGATTTTATTTTCCCGAGAAAATTCTCAAAAAAGATGATTCCTCTTCAATAACTCGTTTAACTGACCTGAATGTGTTCTTCGTGCGAAAATCGAATAAAGAAAATCTCCAAATCAATAATCTCCAGAAATCTTCATTTTCTCGGAGAGATATTTGAAAAATGAGAAGGGAGGGGACGAAACTAATTTCGAGAAGAAAAAAAAAAGGAACCGGGGCGAGAATTCGGGTTATCGGGTGACCCGAGAGGACTGATACGGAGCTCCGAGTTTTTTTTTTGTTTTCTAACTAAAAATTGTAACGAAGAGAAAGAGAAGAGACGAGAGGTACGAAGGGTATATATACGTGGAGGAAAGAGAAACATTTTAACGGCGTTAAAGTGTTAATGTTTAAAAAAAAGACCGTGAATTAACGGAGGTTTCTTTGGTGTGCCGATGAATTTTGGTCTCGAGAAGAGACGGCAACGAGGGCCCATGTTGTCTACCGGTGACGGAGATGGCTTACGTGTGCTGGAAGTAGAGTACGTGGCAGTTTATTATTGGTTTAAGACAGCTGAAACCGGGTCGGGTTATGGTCACGATATATTTGACAGGCCAAGGGAACCGTCGCATCACTATTCGCTTTGTTGTAGCTTCAAATCATTCATTTTAAATAAAATATATTTATAACAAAAAAAAAAACAGAGATATGTTTCATCGTTTTGTCTTGTTTTAGGTATGACTTATATATATATATTTTTTTAAAATGTTTCTTCTACTAAATGAGTAAAGAAGTATCGACTGAGAATATAATCGATAACTTGATGATTTAAAGTTATATGTTATATAGTGTTATAGTGAAAGTGTAAGTTGAAAGAAAGTGTAAAGTGTAAGTTGAAGTGCTTAGATAGTGTCCCCATCATGGATTAATGTTGGCATGGTGGATGGAAAATTGAAGTATGGGATATATACAAATACTATTCTATTTTTTTTTTTTGGGCTGAAACAAATACTATTCTATTTATTTTACACATGTGATGTGTTTGTTTGTCATGTTCATTACTTTTTATGCTTGCAGAATTCATGACGATTAGTTATGAATTAGAGCCAGTGTGATGATGGTCATTAACCGATCATCTAAAGATGCAAACTTTTAATAAAGATATGAGTTCAATTTCACGGAACACTACAATTAACATAGCTAATCATAAATGATCTCTAAAATGTAAGAAAAAGCATATTAGTAACATAAAAAGTTACAGTCATACAAAAAGGTGTTGATATTAATGACAATGAAGTTTCCACATGTAGCGTGAAAGTATGTATAGTTCGAATCATTAAAAATTTAAGAAAATATGATGAACAAGCTTGACTTTACTTAGTGGTGTTGTTCATCGGATTTTCTTTTCTTTTAGATAAAAATTGTAGAAAAACTCACTTGGTTCCGATAAAGATGGTAAACTAAAACACAAACTTTTAATTATAAAATTACTAAATATTCGTAGGCATTAGAGATCCTTCTCCAAAGTCGCATAGGCTGATAATATCGTAATGTTGATTCGCGGTTAAGTAATAGGCATTACACTTCTCTGTAATAATCTATGAATTCTGGCCACTATACATATATGAACTAGGTTATCTAGTTAATCCCTCTATAAACTAATTACTAATTTTGGCTTAAATTGACTTTGATCCTAACAACACTTCTAAATTTGTTGAGTCATATGACATGTTATAAAACCCCAAATGATACTTTTTTAGTTTCACTAATAGACAGTATAAATTTATACAGGGCCGGCCCGAACTATTTTAAGGCCCACTAACAAAAACATTAAAAATTAATATTTAAAAACTAACAGTTATGTGACTCGAACTGCTTCACTACTGTATGCTAATAAGGGATATGACCACTACGCTACTACAAACTTTTAAAATATTGATGCCCCTAAATTGGAAATATTTTTGTGATGCCTAAAGCTCTTGCTTCACGAGCTTTAGCCACGGGCCGGACCTGAATTTATATATAAACTTGTTAAAAACCTACAAAAACTAATTAAGAAAAAAATTAAAAAGAACATTACTATTGTATTGAATAATAATGCATGTACTAAACGACAATATGAATAATAAACATTTTCTTTTTCACTCTTTTTTTTGTTTAAACATCCAGTACTATATATACTAAAAGTATCGAACTATTTTTTTAGTTGATGAAACTGTAGTTCGATGCGATCTGTAAATAGAAACATTGAAAATTATAAGGTGCAGGGGTATTAAAGCAGTTAGCTTATGTGCAACATGTTCGACGATGCTAAACTTTCTTAAAAAGAAATAAAATCAGACATAAATATAAAAATATAAAATGTATCTCTTTAACCCAAAACGTTGGGGTGGGAACTTAGCTTTATTCCTGAGGCTAACCTGTCTTTAAGCAAAGAATGCTTCGAACAGAGGGACAGCAAAACTCCAAATAAAGATCCAAGACATATGAAAATACGTGGGAAAAAAATGAATAGTTTTTATTGTAAGAAGTCTTTATCACAATTAGCACTAGATATAACTCTAATTATTACCGATAACAATTTTGTGATTTAAGCTCTACTACATACATATAATTCTTATAAAATCGAATGGCTAAAAATAATATATTTTACAGTGGAAAACAAATGAATATGGTTTTTAACTTTCATTATACTTGATATTTAATTAATGTTCAAGAAAAGTATAGTCAATGTCCCTAAGCCACTTCCCATCTTGTCTTACATTACATTTCTCTTTTGGATTTGTTTTACTAATAAAAGTACAAACATGTTCGTCAGCTTTGTGGCTTATTTTTATGTTCCTTTTTAGGCGTACGTTTTTCATTGCATAGTTAGATCATATTCCATTTGTGTATATTGGGAAAAAAAAAATTCATATAGTATAACAATAATCGTGTACATTAACTAAAAAAAATTCCTAAATTACCATTTTTTATGGTTTTAAATTATCATCAAAATCTTAAAATTCCAACATTAATTATATTACGATAAACTTGTGATTACATAGACTTCTAACATTAATAGTTAGTACGGACTTATATGTTTTAGTTTGTAAAAAACCTCATTTTTAGTAGCTATAACTAATGCATAAACTAGAAAGAATTGATATCTCGTTTGAGATCCATGTCTTTAATTCAGTTTTATATGCTTCCCTTATTTAGTGCAGTGGTAGTTCTTGACAATGTTGGTCTCAAAATTTGCTGGAAAATTTATGCCAAAAAAAAAAAAAAAAAAGTTTGTCGGAAACTAGCTAGTGAGAGAAGAGTTGTCGTTATGGTTATTGCTGAGAGGTTAAAAAAACAGTGATCAATGTTATTGTGAACGTTTGTAGTAAATAGCAGTGCTACAACTTTTTGTACGTCCACATTGTATATATTAAATTTAAAGTTTGGATACTTCCAAATTTTATATTAACTTCAATGAGTGATGGACGAGAGACAATAGTACTGGCCGGTATTAGTAAATGTGTCGCGACGTGCGACAAACGAGTATTAATGTATAGACGTGTAACATCCAAAACCTTAAACAAAACGCTCATACGTTTTCATAAGTTTGGGAATGACCGAATGATCATAAGTGTTTTATTACCAATAAATGTATACACATATATGTACGAACAACATATATAGAGTGCAGTGGTTTATATCAATGTTGTCGTCGTATCATTAACTAAAACAAATCCGCATGATTCATGTACATATAAATGTAAGTATAAAGCAGATTTAACATTACTTATTTCTAACGAAGATAATTTTGTTTACCGTTGGATAAGTAAAGCAAAAAAAAGGATCGAACCACAATAAAAATAAACAAATTAAAAAATATAGATAATGGCACAATAACTATTTGATCGTTTGTTCTTAGAGCTATCATTTAAATGAGTTTATATTAATTGTTGAATTTAACATTTATGTTTATCTATATACACTTGTAACCAGTTTGAAAATTTGATAAAGAGGAAAAGATCAGTTTCAAATCATGGGCTACGTACTTTCCTTATGTCTCCCGGCCCCTTTTCCTTTTAACTATTAAAAACAATGTTTAATTTGAACTGAAATCTTCTAAAGCAATGAGACTATAGTTAGATTTTGTATTACAATTTCAAAAAACTCCTAACTAGAGAAAAATTTAACAAGACCAAATATTACGGATCGATACAAATTCATCCGAAAATACGTGATTTTATCTTTATAATTTAATGCAAACAATAGGAAAAGCTACAATTTTGTTGAAATACAATGTATTAATTAGGTATTATGTAGTTGTCTTTAGTTGCTATATATATGATGAAAACATGTATTATGAGGATTTAGTTTGGATAGTGACACACAACAACCGACACTTTTAACCTAGTTGATTCCAAATGCAATAAGATGAAAAACACGGCAAGAACTCTTTGATATGTGGTGCTAAAGGTAGACATGTAAACCATCATCATCTCGCGTAATGGGAGAGTGGAAGATGAGCTCAACTAGCTGGTAAAAATGATGAGTGCAGGAACGGTAAATCTTCCAAAGCTGAATCAATAACAGCATTAGAAACTTTATAACTGCCGATAAATCTCAAAATATGTTTGGTCCTTAACGGCTTAACCAATTGGCCACTACCTGACGTTTTTTCTTATATTGATAAAGACCTGTTTCTTAGAAAATTTATACAGTATAATCAAATCGAGCAAGCTTCAAAACTTATAAATGTGTCACTAAGTCCGATGATGAAAATTTCTAAAGTTAAACAGTAATTAAAAGAGTAACGAATAATATAGTCGTACGTTAGAAAAGGTAAAACCGTAAAAGCATCATCAGGTGATTCCCGCTTCCAAAGAAGATTACCTAAAATTCCTTTCCCTATTTCCCAGGTTTCCTTAATCTTTTCCTTTAATTTGTTTTTCCCCCTTGGATTTTTCATTTTGTTTTATTTTACTGTAAAGAAAACATACTAATATATTATTTTATATTTTATTATGACGGCAAAGAAAACACACTTATTATTATCTACCGAATAGAAGGAAAAGTAAAATTGTGGAAGCTCCCTTGGTCCAGTGGTTTGACCAAGGGTTCATTAATGCTTCTACACCAGGAGGTCTCGGGTTCAAATCCCCGAGAAAACAAGTTATACAGATTAATCGAGGCAAGTTTATAAGGAGGTCTTTAGCGTGGTGCAACCGGAGCCGTTTCATCGTGGTCGTAGATCATAGTGGAGCAGGTAGCGTTGTCCGTTATAAAATTGTTCNAGGAGAGTATCTAGATTAAAGGAGAGTATGTAGACTAACTTCCTAGTCTTGAGGAGTAATAGAGATTTTCGCCCCATACAACTTCTACACAACTTTTCTATTTTTTTTTCTTTTTATATTACTCACACCCAACTAAAGATTGTACAATTGTGTATGGTCTAACATGCCCCAATGTGTATGGGCTTATTATCTACGGAATAGAAGGAAAAGTAAAATTATTTTCAAGTGAACTAGTTTATGCTACAACCAAATAGACCCACGTCTTAGAATTAAAAATAGTGTCCGTACACATTTGAGCGTGTACCTTTAAAGAAAAATAATTATTGAGAGGTGTTGGAGATTCATCACCAAATCCAATAACCAAATCCGCTATAAGAGTATTTTAATATCAAAATTACAACTTGAAAACTTTTTGTCTCCTCCATAATTTCCAAGAAGAAAAAAAAAAAAAAAAACACAAAACCCGTGAAAGGGCCTGGCCCATACAAAATTCCTGAATCGACCCTCTGATTAACACAACACAACAATGAGGATATAGCCTGGCCCGTATAAAGTTGCCGAATCTACTCTTTACTCTTTATGCATTACACAAGTAACAACGATCGGTTCATCATCTTTGATTTGACTCGAACTTTAGAACTTCTTTTCTAACTATTTGGTACTATTTTGACAGTGACTTATAGTAGAACAAAAAGAGTTCATATGAATTTTCAAAGAAAATGCAGGTCGTATTCAATTTACAGTTCATTTAGATAATCAGACAATTAAACTAAAAAATCCGAATTAACACTCGGTTCGATTTTTCGGACTGGTTTATTGCTTATACGCTGCATCAGACTGAACGGACAAGACTCGGGCCATACTCTACGGTTATCTCTCACATTTCAAACAAGATCAGAATTCCTCTAAAACAACGACTCAGTTATCTAATCTTACATACTGAACCAATACAAACCCAAAATTACTCGGTTTAGAATGGTTATCTCCTGAACCAAACCACATTTTGCAAAACAAAATCTGATTCACATGTCTGAAACAGACCAAAGATAAGCTTCTGCCTCCGTTGCTTTTCTCTCATTTGTTTTCTTGATCATTTTCTTCTCATGTCCTGAACCAATCACCCCCAAAAAAAACACACATCAGACAATTAAGCTTGTAATGAATTTTTTGTATCAGACATCAAAACACATGTACCAGAGGAACTTACCATTACTACGGTCGACTCCGTCCCAGTGTCTACCGGGTTTAATTCCATACCGGTTTGTTGCAGCCTCCAATCCTCTCGTCAGCCAGCTATGTTTTGGGACAGTTTGTGGAATAATGAACCCAGATGCTTTCATCTTCTCGTCGTCTCCTAGATCTATGAGAGTTGTCTCATACTGCTTTTTCTGCGATATAAAAAATTCGGCAGGCCGTTAGGATATTGCTTTTATTATAAGGCGATCTTGGTTACTTATGGGTTTAGTATATTCATTACCTTGACCAAATGAGCCATTGGATCGCCCCATCTAACTCTTTCCTTCATCATCTGTTCAAGCTCGGGATCATCCCTGAAAATCGGAATAAAGACTGTTTGAATAACAACAACTAAGCAGATAATAGCTCAAACTCAAGCTCAAGAAGAAGAATTGATATAGTACCTTGTCCGAGCAAATGGCTTCTCCTTCTCAAGCTCAAGATCCTGTAGTCTAGCTTCAGCTTCACGCTTCTGAGCTAAACCTTTGCCCCACTCCAGTTTTATCTCCTACAAAAATTAGTCAAGCACATTGGTAACTCTACTTGTCTCAGACTCAGATTTTACAATTCATATTGTAGGGAACATAGAGTTAACGAACAAACAGTACCTTTGGCTTTTCCACCACTTTTTTTTCCTTCGATTTAAGGTATTCCTCCTTTGATATACGCTTCCCTGCAATATCAATAAGTATCTGGGAGTTAGGCATCAGATTATGCATTCTCACTGCAACTTATAGTAGTGACTAAAGACTTATAGTCCTCACCTGTGATCTTGTCACGGAACACTGCTTCCGCATTTTGACCAGTAAGCTCGGAATCCATATTTTTGAACCTGCAGAAGAGTAGAATTTGTCAGATAGATAGTAGCCAAAATCCTGATCTCAAGTTATCGTTACTAAAGACTGGTCTCTCTATGAATGCCCTATTTAAAGACACAGAATAGACAAAATCCTAGAAACTTAGGCAGAAGTAGTAAACATGAAACTTCAGTGAAATATGAAACTACACTTGCCCAACACTACAGGAGAAAACCTGGTGCCCATAATTAAAACGCAGTATGACATCCTAATAAGGCTTAGTCTGCTTTATAATTATTACCTCAATTGTTCATCCTCCTTTTTCTTTCGATATTCACTTCCAATGTCTTTGCCACTAATCAATCCAGTCTTTCGTTGTTCCTTGCTTGTTTGAGGAGGTGGTGATTCTCTGCGTGGTCTCCTTGGGGGAGAGCTATCAAAATTGGAATTCCTGGACACATTATCAGAAGAGCGTCGAGAATCGGTTTTTCTTTGAGGCGAAAGATCTGAGTCTCGAGAACCCTTCACATTCATATTCCTGCGGGGTGGAGATAAATCAGCATTCGAGCCGAAAGATTTCGAAGGCTTTCTACCCGGTTCAGGTGACGGAGAATGATATCGCCTTCTCCGTGGAGGTGAAAGATCATTGCTCTTCTTTTTTACGTCTGAGACAGGTGAATCATGTAAAACCCTTTTCCTACGAGGCGGAGATAAATCATCATCCAACTCAACGGAATCTGAACGCTTTCTGCTAGATTCACGTGATGTAGAATGAACATGTCTCCTCCGAGAAGGAGATAGATCTTCACTCATATTTTTGGGGACTTTATCTTCAGGTTCTGGAGAAGGCGAGTCATTCCTCGCTTTTCTTTTGCGAGGTGGTGACATATCAGAATCCAAACTAACAGGCCTGGCATGATTTCTATTAGGTTCAGGTGAAGGCGAATTGTGACGTTTTCTCCGACGTGGTGGTGACATATCTGTTTCAACTCTATCAGAGGCCGGACGTCTAGGCCCAGGCTCAGGAGATGGCGAGTCATTACGAGTCCTTTGTCTACGTGGAGGAGAAATATCAGATTTCGCGTCTTCACAGTTTAGAGGTAACGTCACCCACCCACTCCCATCCTCAGCAATAGCATTATGAGCACGTCTTGCCTTAATTTCCTCCAACCTCCTCATTCTCTTAACTTCAATGTCTTCATCAACCAAAGGTCTTTCCTCTTCAAGAAACAAAAGAAAGAAAACAAAAATTGTCAGTTTGAACAGTTATTAGATCAGAGAAGTGAAGCATTACAGATACAACAAGTCCAGGAAACAAGAAACTATCAAGCAACTACATTACCTGCTGAATCATTTTCTTCCTCTTCAGGTTCAACCTGCTTTTGCCAAACTGGATCTTCGTCCACAACTAAAACACCGTTTGCTTCAGGTCTAGATGGCTTCTTCTGTTTATTCTTCTTCTTCTTTTCTATAACATCACTACTTTGATACTTCTTCAAGTAATCTTTTAAAGACTTGTTTCCAGTTCTTGGATCAGCCATCTTTGAGAATTTGGATCCTAATTACCAATAAAAAAACGTTAAAAATTAGTCAGACATAACATCTAGATGAAGATATAGATCATTCAGATACCAGAGGCTCAAGCAGGAATTTGACAGATAAATGACAATGCCACCCAAGAAAACGAATTATAGATAGATTTCAAAACAAAATAAAGTACTGAGCAAAAACTAGTTTATTAATCCAATCCGGAATCAAAAATTAGTTGCTACACTCTAAATTAGCATCAGGTTATTATCATTATCTAGCAAAAAGCATGAGACTGAATCGAGAACAACAAAGCGATACTTAGTCTTATATCTTCATCAAATTCACAAATTCACAAATCGAGAACCTAAAGCGTAGCATCTACCCAGAAGCGATTCCAAAAACCGAGTAAGCGACAGGAAGACACAAACATAGAATCGTAAAATTACCAAACTGATCGGAAAACTAACGCCGGAGATGACCGGAGAATATCAGAACTCCAACGCGAAAGGTTAAAGATTACTCAGGGAGATCTTCAAGGGGTTTGGATCCTACAATCAAATCCCCTCAAGATGAGACGAATTGGGGGAAAAAACAATTTATGGCGGAATTGAAATTTGAAGCAATTAATAGGGATGATTTTGTAATTCCCTATTAGGAGCTAAACAGGGGTATTTTAGTCTATTTCAAAACTTGCTGGGTCGGTCTTTAAAAAGCCCTTCACCGTCACAGTGAACTAATACCACCAACCAATTGAGAACAATTAGGGTTTTATCTTCCGTCACTCTTTTTAAATCCGCCGCCACTTTTCGTCCCTCTCTATAAGAATCGAGGATTCTCATCGGTCATCGTGTTAATGGCGTTATCGTACAATGCATTAGCACAATCTTTACAGACGAGAAGTAGCTGCTTCATTCCCATCAGATATACTAAGCAGAGAAGCAGATCCAGTGTCGTATTCGCGTCAAATGATAATAAGAACATTGCTCTTCAAGCTAAGGTTTAGCAATTGAATCTGTATTCTTTATGATCTTAACATATAGAATGATCTTGCAATGGAACNTTGTATCTAAGAACTAGTTGCTAAAGCTCTTTGCTTTGGATTAATAGAGCTAAAGATGAATATTGAACCAGACATTGTCAGGTGCTTACTCTTTGATATATGAGTGATTACTGTTACATGTCGGGTAAAGAAAATAGAGAGAAAGAAAGGCTTTTTGATGGTTTCCATTTTTAGGTTTGGATTTCTCTTTTAAGATGCTCATCGTTTGCTTGGTCGTCTGCATTTGGTGATGGCTTGAGCTACATCTGTTCATCACATTTTATTATAGCATTGAAGTATGTTGTTATCCAAAAAGTGAGCATTATTCTGAAGTAACTTATGTTCAGTTTAGAGAATAGTGAGAGCACTTTATTGTAATTGGTCTTGTGTTAATGTTTCTTGCATGCTTGTAAAGTTTCAATTGTTCAGGTTCCTACTCCAAGCCAGAGATGGTCAGGTTCCTACTCTTTGACATGTGGGTTTGAACTGTTACATCTCTGGTAAAGAAAAGAGAGAGAAGGAAAGGCTCTTTGATGGTTTTCATCTTTAAGTTTGGATTTCTCTTTCAAGGTGCTCATCGTTTGCTTGGTCATCTTTGTTTCGTGATGACTTGAGCTACATCTGTTCATCACATTTTATATCTTTTTAAGGAAATGCTTTGTCTTAGGCTCTCAGGACCTCTTAATGCAAATGGGTTTTTAGGTGTTTGCTTTATAGTTATGTGCTTACGCTAATTTCATTACTTGATACCTTCTGAAGTAACTTATGTTGAGTTAAGAAAGACGTGAGAAAATAGTTGTTTCTTCAATTGATCTTGTCTTGTTATTTAGCCAGGGATGNTGCATTTGGTGATGGCTTGAGCTACATCTGTTCATCACATTTGATTAAAGCATTGAAGTATGTTGTTATCCAAAAAGTGAACATATTCTGAAGTAACTTATGTTCAGTTTAGAGAATAGTGAGGACACTTTATTGTAATTGGTTTTGTGTTAATGTTTCTTGCATCCTTGTAAAGTTTGGATTTTTGCCAGAGATGGTCAGGTTTCTACTCTTTGACATGTGGGTTTGAACTGTTACATCTCTGGTAAAGAAAAGAGAGAGAAGGAAAGGCTTTTTGATGGTTTTCATCTTTACGTCTGGATTTCTCTTTCAAGGTGCTCATCGTTTGCTTGGTCATCTTTGTTTCGTGATGACTTGAGCTACATCTGTTCACCACATTTTGTATCTTTTTTATGGAAATGTTTTTTCTTAAGCTCTCAGATTTAGATTAATGCTGTATTGACCTCTTACTGCAAATGGGATTTTAGGTGTTTGCTTTATATTTATGTGCTTACGCTAATTTCATTACTCCACTGAATCACTTGGATACCTTCTGAAGTAACTTATGTTGAGTTAAGAAAAAAGTGATGAATAATTGTTTCTTCAATTGGTCTTGTCCTGTTATTTGGTAGTCTATATTTTTATTGCATCCTGTAAATTTGAGATTTAGCCAGAGATTNTGTTTCTTCAATTGATCTTGTCTTGTTATTTAGCCAGGGATGGTCAGGTTCCTACCCTTTGACAAATGAGTTGGAACTGTTACATCTCTGGTAAAGAAAAAAGAGAGAAGGAAAGGCTTTTTGATGGTTTACATCTTTTGGTCTGGAATTCTCTCTGAAGGTGTTCATCGTTTGCTTGGTCGTCTGAATCTGTGATGGCATGGGCTACATCTGTCCTCCACAACTTAATAATCTCCATAGAGACATCATTTCTCTTTTGGCTTCCATTTTGAGTCCGATAATGCATTTATTGTATATAATTTTAGAGATGGGCTTGTTTGATTGAAATTACAATGTTTTTTCCTGTGCTATGTCATCTGTTTATTTCTGTCTCAGTATTGTTTATGCTGCTGCTGTAGTCCNCTGAATCTGTGATGGCATGGGCTACATCTGTCCTCCACAACTAAATAATCTCTATAGAGACATCATTTCTCTTTTGGCTTCCATATTGAGTCCGATAACGTATTTATTGTTTATAATATTCGAGAGGGGATTGCTTGATTGAAATTATAATGTTTTTTCCTGTGCTGGAAGTGTTCCAATTGTCATCTGTTTATTTCTGTCTCAGTATTGTTTATGCTGCTGCTGTATTCTCTGGTATTTATCATGGTTTCTGCTGTTTTCTTGGGTTAGGTAGATAACTTGTTGGACCGCATAAAATGGGATGACAAAGGATTAGCTGTGGCAATAGCACAGAACGTTGATACGGGAGCGATATTAATGCAAGGCTTTGTTAACAGGGAGGCCCTCTCCACAACCATCAGTTCTCGGAAAGCTACATTCTTTAGTCGATCAAGATCAACCTTATGGACTAAGGGCGAGACATCCAATAACTTCATCAATATCCTCGATGTGTATATTGATTGCGACCGTGATTCGGTATGTTTGCCTGGACCACGTATATAAAGCAATACATTGGTATTTGTCATAAACTCATTTTGTGATGTCTCAGATAATTTACCTTGGGACACCTGATGGACCTACCTGTCACACAGGAGAAGAGACGTGCTACTACACATCAGTTTTCGATCAATTAAACAATGATGAGGTTTGCTTTTGTGGATTACGTTTTTAACCTTTTCCTGTAACAAGAGATAAATTGAAATCTGATGAAAATCATCTATTTTCTGACCGCATCATAGCCTTCAGGAAATAAGCTAGCATTAACAACATTGTACTCGCTAGAATCAATCATTTCCAAGCGGAAAGAGGAATCAACAGTACCTCAAGAAGGTAAACCGTCATGGACTCGACGGTTATTGACGGATGACGCTCTGCTTTGCTCAAAGATCAGGTATTTTTGTCTGTTATCCGTAATAGAATCTGCGCCATAGATCCTTATAAAGTTTAGTGGGATTTTTTGTTTCAGGGAAGAAGCTGACGAGTTATGCAGAACACTGGAGGATAATGAGGAAGTTTCAAGAACACCATCGGAGATGGCTGATGTGTTATACCACGCAATGGTGCTTCTATCTAAAAGGGATGTGAAGATGGAAGTTGTTCTTGAAGTTCTTAGGAAACGCTTCTCTCAATCTGGAATCGAGGAGAAGCAAAACCGCACAAAGTGATCATTTTTTTCGATTGATTGTTTAAATGTAATTGCGAGAATTTTTGTAGTTACTCAAACTTGTACTGTTCCACTATCTTGTTCATCATGAAACTTTGTATTGTATGTATATTCTCTCCGATTAAAGCAATAATAAATTCATTTTGTTCATCTGAAAAATATATCTCAGATGGTTTATACACTCATCTGAAGCTTTCATTAACGTGAGTACTGAGTAGATACAACTTATACCTTCGCGTGGTACAATCACTTTGAGACTTTACTTATGAACCCAACTGGTTTGCTATTAATCAGGTTCTCACTCCGACGTTATAAACTCCTGTAAAGCAAATCTTCACTCCGACGTTATAAACTCCTGTAAAGCAAATCTTCGACCTTATAGATATTAAAATAATCTCTCACACTCGGTTGCAAAGTTACAACCTCATTCTCTTTTTTTCACCCTCAATTCTATTTTTTTGGCTTTTTTTATTAGACACACCCGACCATCAAATGGCCCATTGCGTATGGTCTATAGAGTTTAAACCACATACTAATATATTATATACTTAAATATAATTAAAAAATATAATATCAATCTATACCGTTAATAACCCAAGAAATGAAACAACAGAAAAGAAAGAAATTGTTTATAGCTATATCTTGGATTCAAAGGACAAGATCCTTTTGTCTCTCTGTAAACCCCTAAAGAGTGCATCACAGGAAATGAGAAACTCTGTGTCTTCGTTTTAACTTCGGTACAGTGGTCTCATCAAGAGGTTTGGTTAGATGAAAACCAGAGCTTTTTCTGGCACACCAGAATCTTCTCGCTTTT